>JACEII010000044.1:1459820-1546254 GCA_014332785.1 Antheraea mylitta
TATATATATATATATATATATATATATATATATATATATATATATATCTGAAACCTGGCGAGCCTACAAACTTTCCTGACAATCCTTCCAGTAGTTCTTGCGTGAATGTCTTCTCTTGTGTGTTTCCTTAAGTAAGTAAGATATACATATATACGAATATGATATATATGCAAAACAAGCCATATATGTTGTACCAGTGTATAGACTATTACCATGCTAAATTTTGTCGAATTCTGTCTAGTAGTTTTTGCGTGAATCCCGTACAAACGGCGCATAGACAGACGAAGATTTTTACAAACCATGTGTTTTCTCTTTAAAATATTGAATGAATAGATTTCGTCCTGTTACCTTTTGTTACATGTATAGACAGACAGATTTTTACATATATATACAGCGTTCAAAGACGTGAGACCTCTCAAAACATAACGTACGAATCCCAAGCACGTTTCCTAAATCTGGCTTGACGTGTAACGGTCTTAGGTTGGGATAATCCTTTAGGTTGGGACGCAATGCATAATACAGTTACGAGTTTTTTTACAAACAATATCGTATCCTTTAGCTTTAATTGACCAAAATTTTAATTTATACCATAATTAGTTTTTTTCGACTATCAGTATCCTTGACCATATATATCTATGCATTTTTTTTATATCTGTTTAGTAGTTAAGGCGTAAAAGTGTAACAAACAGATTGACATTCAAATTTATTATATTATAGATCAACAATAGAAACCAAATTAATTATACACAAAAACACTTTAACAATAATAATAACTTACAGAACAAAATGTGCCTTTCTTATTAAAGCTGGACACAACATTTAACAAAGTTATGGAAAAAAAGAAAAAAAAAAAATGAAAGTTACTTGTTACAAAACAATTGAATAGAAAATCGACGTGAAGTAACAGTGCTTGCATTGTTGCGTTTCGTTCGGTCAGTGAGAGTGCCGGAGGCCTATCTCCTCTCACCATTTCCTCTCTTCTCTTCCTTTCCTCTCTCCCTCTCTTCCAACACAGGCTGGTACGGTGGTGGTCACTTAACATCAGGTGATCCACCTTTGCCTCCTATGATGTAAAAAAAAGGTTAGAGCGTTAGAATAAATAAAAAGAAACAACAATATCTTGAGTTTTTTTATTAAGGTACTATATATCTTAAACAATGCAGATTTAAACCAAGACAGAATCAATGAAGCTAATCTCCAACGGCAGTTAATTAACTTAAAACTTTGTGAAACTCGCGACGTTCATAGGACAATGGGAAATTAAATGGATCTAGTTAATAAAGCCCGAAGTTCTGTTAAACTGTACTCCATACTTCCCGTGAAACTATCCAATATACTCGTACATATATGGATAGAGAAATCATATATAGCTATTTTCTCGAAGATTAGTTAGTACATTCCTGTTTTTGTCTACGAGAGACCATTTATTGAGGGCTACTAATGGAATTATGCGAATAAGGTTCATTATTGACTTAGTTAATTTATAACTTGATTTTCACTTCTCTTGCCAAATATATCAAATTATTATGTATGAATGTGTATATATATGCGTTTTCTTGTAAATCAATAACATTCTCTTGGAAATAAAGAGATAATAAAAGTAACTGGAGTTTTTGGCGGAATTTTAGTCTGTCATGTAGTGGATTTTATATTTTATTCATAATATTGTGTTATTTGAATTTATATTTTGCAAATTTGGTGGTGTTTTACGTAATATAGTTAGTTTATTATGCATAAGTGAAGTGAATGGAAAATAATACCACGGAGCATGAAATTCTGAGATGCCACAAAACTCCCTGGAAGGTTCTAACAAGAGATCCACCATCTTGTTAGAATATTGACTCACATGACGTTTAATATTAAAGTGATCGCACGAGGCTTATAATATTTTAGACTACATGACAATGGTAGTAATAATCTGACAGATTGATTGGCAAAAATAAAGTTAAAAAAAAAGTAACCGTCATCTCTATATGAAACTTTAATCATCTATGAAAAAAGTTATCTTATTCTATACTAGCTTTTGCTTGCAGCTTCACTCGCATTAATGTCGATGTGACTGTGAGAACCGTACCTTTCTTTTGATGAAATGCATCTTAAGTTTTTAACTGTATCCTTAATGCGTATGCAAAATTTCACGATGGTCGGTCGATTAAGCCATGAAAAAGTATCAAACAAACAAACAGACAATTCAAGAAACAAGCAAACAAATTCTAATTCGCACGTATGAATGTTTATATTAGTTAGAATTAATAAGAGAGCTCTCCTTAATTCCATAACATTGTAAATGTAGTCAGTTAGGAAAAAAATAACATGTTGTTGAAATGTACCGAGTTAAGCGCTAATATTAATATATACATACATACAAATACTTAACCCACAGATAAAAAATCAACAACTCGACAATTATGATCAAACCCGCTAGTCAATCTCAAGTACAAGGGATCCAACCCGTAACCTATCGATACAATAGTAGGGATTGCTACCATCGCGTAAGAAAGGAAGCGAAGTTGCTAATGTATGCATACATATTAGCAAATTAGCCAGTACTTGAAACTAGATCTTCTATAAAGTAATGTTCTCTTTACAAAACCACTATTACTCTATGAAAAACCATAAAAACTGATATTTTCGAAGTAAACAAAGCAATGTTACAAAACATTAAATTTAACGCGAAGAAGTTACTCAATATACGTAGAGTGTTCAAGATGCAATTTTATATAAAGCGGCAAAGTTATTTCATTAACCTTTAATTAACTCCCCGAAACTAATCCCATTAACTCTTAGTAGTTAAGTAAGCGTTGTTAGGTTAGATTTTAAAATAATTATCACGTCATTTTGCCTCATAGTTTTTAGATGTAAGGCAGATAACTCGCAGCGATGATTTACAGTCTATTCCATATTTTCTGATCTCTCATTCTTACATATATTCAAATGAATGATCGAGAGGTAGAGAGAATTAAATGCAGAATGCCGAGACTGTATGAATAAGCCCCGCGTGTCTCTCACAGGTTCTTCGGATGTTAACTGTTTTGAGCTTTAAACAATAAATTACCCTTCTATTGAAATATCAGTTTTTTCTCTCGAACTGACTATGCTATAGACCTAGCAAGGTCTTAACAGCTTCACCGGACTACAAGAATATCAGAGCAGCACGCTACTCTCCCTTTATATGATATTAAATTAACACCATAGGATTTTGACGCTAAGAGCCCCAAATAACACATTCTGTGCTTCTCAAAGAAAGGTAGGTTCTAATGAAGAATAGCTTATGATGTGGAATTTAATGATTACATAGAAACTCAAACAGTATATTTCTCAAAACCACTTCAAGTAATGAATCGTATGCCAATAACAGTTGTCTATCAATATAGAAGATTAATGAATCCTGAAACTGAAGTACCAGCATATATATAGGATTATTTCCGACACTTTGAACTACACTCATCAAAAAAGTCTAAGCAACATGTACTAATTTAAATTTTATGATGGTTCTTCACATTATAACGTTGTATTTTATTTTTAAAATAATATCTTTAGGGTTCTATGATGTAAAAATAACAGCTGTTGTCTTCATAAGTTCTTTTAATAACAGGAATTAACAATATTAGAATATACTGTAGAAACTAAGATACATAAGAAACTAAACTTTTTTTTTTACAAAATGAAATTTCCAAAGAAAATGTGTTTATTGTGAAAGAATAGAACTGAATGAGACTGTTTATGTCATCATGCGGTATTCGCTTCCAATGGAATTGTAGCAAATCCTTCAGCTCTTGGGTTGTTGTCGCTCCGTCCAAGTCCTTCAAACACATCTCTGGAGCATGTCCCATGCGTGCTCGATGGGGTTGAGAACTGGCGATTGTGCAGGCCAGGGCAATAGCCGGATGTTCTCCGTTGCAAAGTATTCACTGGTTCGCCGAGCTGTATGTGAACGCGCATTGTCATGCAATAACCTAAAATCGGAGCCAAAGGTTTGTGCAAATGGGTAGACATAAAGTCTGAGAATATCCTTAATGTAATTTTCAGCATTCATGTTTCCATTTACAAAAACGAGCTCAGTTCGCCTATTCTTCATAATACCCGCCCATAACATAACTGTTGAGCCGCTGTATGGATGAACTTCCTAAACGCACCTGAGCTTTTTAGTATTTCTAGGCGGACGATACACTCGCACCCTTCTTGTATCAGGCTTAAACCCGAATCGCGACTCATCAGAAAACATAATTTTATCCCATTGTTCCTGGGTCCATGTTATGCGTTCTCTACACCATTCATATCGACGAGCGTGATTACCGTGACATATCGGTGGGCACCTGATTTGGCGTCGAGCTCGTAGGCCGTACTCATGCAGTCGATTTAGCACAGTTTGAGGACTTACATCAACACCACTTGAAATTTGTAGCCTTAAACTTATCTCTCGAGCGGTTAACATCGGCTGGCGTCTTGCAGTCAGTTGTATGTATCGGTCTTGCCGAGTGGTTGTACTCCTTTTACGGCCTGGATGCTGTTCAGCGGGTTCTCCTGTATTATTGTAGCGCTGCCAAAGACGACAAATAACACTTCTATGAATGCCAAAATGTCGAGATACCTGAGATTGATTACGTCCCGCTTGCAACATCCCTACAACTCTTTGCATTTCATCTGCCATCAAATGACGTCGCTTCATGACGTAAAGAATATCTAACAATTCAATTTTGTCGCTACCTTTATTTAAATGGTTGGTAAAATTATAAAATAAAGACTAAACGTAGCAATAAAACGCACTTAAATTCAAACAAATTCGCAGTCATTTGAATTTTATGAAAAAACAAAACAATCAAATTTTTTTTACAACCAGCCAGTATGTCATTAATAACAAAAAAGTTTACTTACCTACGCACTTTGTTTGAGTAAATACTTAGAAATTAATTAATATAAATGGTAAAATTTGTAATATCACGCATGTTGCTTAGACTTTTTTGATGTGTGTAGTAGTAACGTCATATTCACCTTTAGATAATTAATTATCTTTGAATGTACCTTAATAATTATTGAAATCTATCTTATTATATACATATAATAAAAAAATTAAATATAAATGTCTGTCTGTTCATCTGTCTGAACACGCATCATTACTAAAGTACTGCGTTCATGATAAAACCTCTATAAGAAGATCAAGAAACATATATCCTTGAGTAACACTTAGTTTTTGTTTTATTAAAAAAAAAAAAAAAAAACATACAGTCGAATTGATAACCTCCTCCTTTTTTTGAAGTCGGTTAAAAATGGGTTATATCTGTCAAAAGTTATTGCAATTTGAATGACGAAAGTACGAGAATCTCTTACAATAGCAGGATATTAAATAATGCCTAAGACTCCGTAAACGAAAGACTGTTTTCTGCATTAATTTCCATGCGGATGAAGTTGCGATCTATAGGTACATGTAATATATACGTAGATATTTATGCAAATTTTCATATATATTGTAAACATAGTAAATATACAGAGGAGCTGGGTATCAAGCAGTGGCGGATTTGCAGTCTTAGCCGCCCTTGGCCCCAGGCCATATAGTAAGTACCAGCCACCCCTGTGTCAGTGAATTTTTGTCACGATTGGTCGCCCCTAATATCTGGCCGCCCTAGGCTCGGGCCTCTTGGGCCTTTGGGCAAAACCGCCATTAGTAACAATTGCAGCAGCCGGAACCCACCTACGGGAGCTTGGTGACAGATGATCAACTCGAGGTTTGTAGCTAAGTAGATGGTCTTAGATAAGGGCGTATCATCATATTGTGGCTTCACCAAGATATTTTCATTCACTGAAAGCTCCAGTACATTTGCAAGGATTCGAACCTACTACGTTGTGTCTAAACGTATTGATCCATTATAACTTCCATACATCCACCCATACATTTTATTTTTCACACGCCTCACAGTGCTGTTTTTTTATATCATAGGAGGTAAACGAACAGGCGAGTCACCTGATGTTAAGTGATCACCACCGCCCATAGACTCTTGCAACATCAGGAAAGTCGAAAGTGCGTTGCCAACCTGGGTTGATGGGGAAGGGGGGGAGGGGAAATAGGGAAAGGAGAGGAAGGAAAGTGGGCCTCCAGCGCTCTCACTAACCGAACGAAACGCAACAATGCTAGCATTATTACTTCACGTCAATTTCTATGAGAGGGTGGTACTACCCCAGACGAGCCGACCCATTCATACTGAAACCAGTAATACCTTGAGCGTGGCTCTACCACAACTAAATCGTGTTATTAACACCTAGTTCTGAACTAAAAATTCGCGTTTTCGATACGCAGGAATGTATAATTTTCACGTGATTATAATGATTAGTTCTGAGTTTGGGTATTGTCTACATCGTCGTTTGATATTTTTTTCAAGCATGTGGTCATTAATCTCAAAGTATTTAACTAACTTTGAAATTACCGCGACTCTGTGACTTGAATTTAAATCAGAACTGATACTAATATTATAAAGAGGGAAAGTTTGTGACGTTGTAGAGGATAATCTCAGGAAGTACTGGTCCGATTTGAAGAATTCTTTCAGTGTTATATAGCTCATTTATCGAGGAAGGTTATAGGCCATATCATCACGCCAAGACCAATATGAGCGGAGCAACAGTGAAAAATGTTTCATAATCGAGGTTTTTGCCTCTAGACAGCTTCCACTGCGTGTAAGCGTAAGCCCAAAATAACTATTACTACGTGGAAGAAGTCACGGGCAGAGGCTAGTAACTGATATATCTAAATCTTGGTGACTTTTTATATAATGCTCATGTAACTAATATTATTGTATGCAATGCATCAAAGGATAGACATGTGATTCATATCAAATTGCGATTACACCTCTCTCGCTTTATATTACTAATTACAAATATCTTTGTGCGAAATCAACAAAATTGAAAAAAAAAATATATCTACACCTTATCATATGTGTGTACAACAGTTATTTTGTTACAATAACACAATCTCTACATAGCTTGTAATCAAATGGCTCTACGTAAAATTAGATTCACAAATAAAATCTAAAGTATTTTATGCTCAATATTACTCTCATACTGTATTATTACTGTAATTAAAAAAAAAACTCTAAATGTCAAGAGCTTTTGGAGTGCAAATAAACTGTTAAATACCAAATTACTGGTCAAATACTTTCCTTTCAAAACGATTAAGTAACGAAAAGCGACTAGAGAAACAATTACAATTCTTCTGAATTGATTCAGCAACGATATTGCGGAGCAGGCATGCTGACTCAAAGGAATTTTGTTTCGAACAAAAGGTATTTGCTCGGTCGAATTCCACCGAGCACAAATTTGTTGCCTATTGCATAATACATGTAGACCTCGTTTGTATATAACAATTGTGTCGATTCTTAAGACTATTTAGTTTTATAAAAGGTGAAGAAGTGGATGGAAAATATACCTATAGGATGTGTCAACTGCCAGAACAATATTTTAACAATAAACCTTAAATAAAATGTTGGAAGCATTACATCATTTTACATTTACATAATAAAAAAGTCATAGCAAACATAAACATTGACAATAGAAGAGAAATCTGAAAACAATGGAATAAATGTGTATATTTTTTAAATCAATTATAGTCCGAATTATTTAAATATCTTAATTTGTAAATTGTAGTTATATTAATATACATTTCTATATAGTTTATTAATCGATCGAAAGTATTGGCCGCACCCGTATTCCAGTTAAGCTGTTAAGATTATACTGGGTCATAGCGTAGTTATTTCGAAAAAAAAAAAAATATTGGCCGCACAAACTCATACAAAACATCAATATTGCATGTACACAAGCTATATTACGCGTCGCTTGTCGCTAGAGCTTCTTGCCATTTTTTTGTCGTTGTTTGCGCCATCTCAGGGCCCAACTGGTATAAAGTATTTGTGGGGTGTAAGTATGTTGTTAGCTTACTCCACATGAAATATGTAGGGCATTAAAAACTACACTGAAGTTTATAAAAATGTGTAATAAAGAAACAAATTTACAACGATCGAGAAATTAATTTTACAAACGTCGGCCGTGCACGAAGCGGTCCGCGAAGTGGGTGACCGGCCGCAGGTGATGCGCGTGAAGTGCGCGGGCGGCGCGCGGGCAGTGCGCGGGTGCTCCGAGTGTGGTGGTGGGGTAATACGTCACGTATTGCAATTTGGCGTAATATCCACAAGCGGAGCGTTTCTCGGTGGAGCGGATTAGACTCCACATATTTTTGAATTTGATTTTTTAATAATACTATGAAACGTAAACTATTTACGAGTTAGTGTCATGCTAATCGATACAGCTATTTAATGTAATGTATGAATTGTAAATTTATCACACACCACTATCATACTTCCCCTAGGGGAAAGCATAGTGATATTGAATCTAAATTCATATTCGTGTTCTCTTCTACATTCATCGGAAAACTTAACTGTAGTTTGTTCGTTTGTTAATAGGAAATATCTAGGGTTTTATTATATACTAGCTGTACCCGCGACTCCGTGCGCTTTCCGTTTACTTATCTACTTTTCTCTCTTATTTAAGTCGCGTCGTCATTAAAATTAGAATAACTTTTAATAGAGTGAACCGATTTTAATGAAATCAAGACTAAATGTTACTTGAGGATATGTTTTTTTTATTATTTTTCGAACCTAGAACCTAGCAGGGTATTAACAACTTCAGCAGACTACAGAACTCGATGATATGATTTATGATTTTCTTAGTAAGTTTTTATCGTAAACGCAGTACTGCTAAAAAGCAGTGATGCATGTTTAAACAAACAGACAAACATTTCTAAAAAAACATTGAAATTTATTACGTATTCCTATAACATTTTTTTTACAACAATCAAAAAGTACAGACACTTTTGTTTTTTTTTTTTCTCGAACTGACTACGCTATTGACCTGGCAAGGTCTTTACAGCTTCACCGGACTACAAGTACAGACACTTTAGATTTGCATTCTTAATATATGTATAGATACATAAGTACGAATTTTCTAGAGTACATAAGACAAAAGTATCAAGTTTTTATTGTAGAAATAGTTTAATAGAAAAAGTTTCTTCTTTCAACACCTCGGGATTTAGATAAATTTACCTAGTGTCCCCAAAAAATGTTTTATGATCTTATTATTCGTGATATATTATTCCATTCAAGTTTTTTGACGTCTCGAAAGATCGAAAACTTCCATCACAGCTGTAAACTTTTTTCACGATATAATAGAAGAAAATGTTACATATTAACTTTGCTTCAATTTCAATGCCTAAAAGCTGTTGTTTATAAAATAAATTCATGTAGTTATTATTTTATTCTTTATTTATATAAAAAAGTATTATATTTAAAACAGACCGTTTCTTATTAGTTTGAATGTGCTAATGTCCGAAAGTACTCGTCACATTTTCAAAATTATTGTTTTATGTTCTGTTAATTAAGAAATTAGCAGTGCCCGCGAACTCCGTTCCACCTAAAAGTGTATCATAGTATACATGTTATCTTTTGCATAAGAACTTTCTCCTAACAATTTCAAACACAACAAAAAAATAATTAGCGAAATCGGTTCAGCTGTTCTCGAGTTTTGCGCTTAGCAACACATTCATCGATTTATTTTATATTATAGGCTACTTATCATCAGGCTAAGATACTTCATAATTGCATAATTACCACCTCAATTTGAGTTAAAAAGTGTACTAAACGAAAACGTATGGCGTGCCGTATCGTTTTGCGCGAGGTAATGGGGTTGAGGGCGGGAAGAAAAAGAAGTAAAATAAGAAACAATGGAAAAAAAATTTTTGAAACATCCATACAATTAAATTGGATTTTAATTAGGCAAATTTTAATTAAACAAATAAGACAAAAAAATAACAATTTGAATAATGAAAAAATAATTTCAACAATTGGTAAGCCCATTCAGCAAATAAGTGCAATACAGCAGTATTGCAGCGCTGATTTTCGATGAGAGCCCATATGATAAACGAATGTTTAGTCAGTTATATAGATGTTTATTTTTTTTTTTTTTATTTTGTTGTAGTCTGCAGACTCTTGGTCCGCACCTTTATTTTGTATATATACCTTTGCTTATATGTAGTTTTTTTTTTGTACGTAAAAATCGTATCCGTGAGCATATATATATATATATTATTAGTAATTTATTAAATATTCACTGTATATTGATGTTATAAATTAAAAAACTAACCTATAAGTACAAACAGACAACAAATCCATATTTATAATTTAAAAAATCTACAATCGTGAAACGTCGAGTAAATGTGAAGATAATGGATTTAAGCCAATAAAATAATAAATTGAAATAATAATACATTTTTTGTATAATAATACTGTTACGTATAAAATAACCTTTAATTTCGTGTCTAGAGATCAAGTTACGTTAGCTAATTGGTTACATAGCCAGAGGAGGTACAAAAATCAAGTATTTCTCAGAATTAACGAGAAAATTGTATCTTCATTTTCGAAGAATAAGAATAAAGACGACGATAGATTTGTAAATAACATAAAAAATATCAAACATTTACAACTAATGTGCCAATAATTATATGCCGATAGATGGCGTTAAAACAAATATAATCTTTATAGTATGTGAACTATTTTAACCTCAATCACGTTATCAAGTATTTCAAAACTGTACATACAAATTTTTATAAAGTTTGTTTGGAACACAGATTCCTTCAAAGATTATTTTGTTCGGGTTACGAAGTTCCTGCACAGATGTATGCATATATCATAAAAAGTTCCTAAGTCAACACTCACCGTAATATGGTTTTAGTAGTGAGTAAAGAAAAATTCAGATATTCATCATAATAGGCCTCTTGTCAATGTAGTCCGGTGAAGTTGACCTTCCCAGGTCAACAGCGTAGTAAGTTCGAAAGAAAAACCCCTGTCAATGTAACAATCTGTACAATACAAACTGCATATTAAAAAAGCAATAAATTATAATTATACTATGACACCAACTCGTGCATTGGATTTATAGTATGAAAAAATATTCGTTCCGTACGGATTAAAATGTCAAGCAGTTGATTGACGTGTTACGTCGACATAATCGCGATCAGATATACTCGACCGAAGCGAACGGATATTGGGTCGAGAGTCCGTACGTTCACTATATCGTCTGTGATTGAAGTTATCTCATCGTGGTACGAGAGACAAGTTATTTCAAGAATTAACTACATAGTCATATTGGTAATGAGAAGCTGCGAACGTAAAACATAATCAATATTACAAAATATAGAGTCAAATAACACAATATTTTGAATAAAATACAAAATAAACTACATGAATTCTAAGAACTCGCTAAAAACTCCAAAAATATTCCTATTACTCTATGAAATGTTTTAAGTTAATAACCAAGCAGTTTACACGCCAATGTGGTTGATTAAAGTTGTCATTCCTATAGATAAATCATATTCGTAAAGCCTAGTTATTATTACTTCCTTTGCAATTAATAAATTATATTAAAATCTTTTTTTTAATGTGGGTAAATCTCTAATGGAGACACCATCTTCTCGGGATTATTTAACCCACCCTCTTTTTTTTTAACATTGGGAAATCCATTGTGGATACCCACCCTCTCGGGGGAGAGGGAGGAGGGAGACCGTGTTGTTGGGGCGGAAATGGATCGTACTATGCTACTCCATCTTGTAGAGCCGCCCGGCAAAAGGTTATTGCCGGGCTCCTACCTATAGAGAGACTAGGTACACACCAGCTGCCTCCACTCGTCCGCCAGACCTGTGTAATGAGTAGATGGGCCCCCGGCCCATACCTTCAGGTCCGGCTAAGGTGACAGAAGGAGTTGAACAAAGCGCTGCATCCTCCCGCCGATCCTCCGTTGGCAGAAAGTGCCACTTAGAGGAGGTTGTGGGTCTTCTTCGCCACCCCTTTTTGCGAGATAACCTCCTCACAGAAAGTGTCACTGTTCGCCAAACCAATTCGCTGCCAAGCATGACCGAAACCAGACTCGGCAGTGATAAATCCCCCCCCCTCCCATTTACCGTCGTCGCCAGAATGCGACGCTGTCCATTCCACGCAGCACACTCAAATAGAGTGTGCTCTGTGGTATCCTCATCAGCGCCATATTCGTGGTATTCGGCGGTTGGCTCCATGAGAGCGATATGGTGCAGGTACCAGCCGAAGCAACCGTTCCCGGCGGATTACCTGCACCATTCTAAACGTCAGGAAGCCCCATCCCCGACTCATTCATTCCCACAGGACTGGGCGGATTGCGTCTATGGTATACAGCTAAATATGTATAAGCAATCATAGCTCGTATATTTGGTATTCTTTATTCAATATACGAGACAGGTAAAATAACTTCAATTGCATACCGTTTCGTTATTTAAAAGATATAAGACAACACATAGAGGGACACTACAAGTGACTTTATAATACTTATCTATTTACATAACCGAAGTCAGAAGCTTTGACTAGTAGTAAGAAAATAATTTGAATTACACGGTAACTGAATTCCTGACGTCATATGCGAACTATCTAAATCCGGGCACCAAATGAGCTTAAGCCGTTAATATTAGGGCACGTGTTGTACGCAGCAACGTGAATGCAAGTTGATTGTTTTTGCAATGTACTATGACGTTGATATATAGCCGACAAACTTCGAGACGTACTTTAGTGTGTATGTAGATTATTTCGAATATAGTGGGATTGTTTGGCGGGTGAGTTAAAATTATAGAATCTATAATAACATAAAGAGGCGAAATAAAACCGTTTCATACTTTTTTCATCTCTGTTTATCCAGCTGCTTCATTTTTTTTTTGTTTAATAGCTATTGATGAACTTTAACAATACTTTTATATCATAAAAAATTGGTAGCACGATTTATTTTCATATCATTAATTGTATTGTATGTATTTAAATAATTTCGATTTATTTATTTACTAGCAGGCGAATGTTGACCCGCACTGGTAATAAAAAAAAATTTGAAGTTAGAAATATGCTGTTGGTCTCTTTGCTGTAGGCATTATTAAGCCCTACAACTTTCCTCTAGTACTCAATTATATATCTCTTATCGTTAAGGCAGCGATCGTAAGAAACGTTTTCGTTCGACCGTTTTTTTCTCCGACATGCTTCGCAAATCCAAGTACAAAAAAAATATTTTTATTTTTTTCGAAATGTCTACGCTATTGACTCAGCAAGGTCTTAACAGCTTCACCGGACTACTAAGGCGAGCGCTTAAGGCACTCAGCCGATTTTATTTTGGCAACCAGCTCAAGGGTGCACGGCACACCTCGGCTTGGTTGTTGCCTGCTGCATGCAAAATCGCGACCTATCTTAGCTAACCTAGCTAACTATTCATATATGTATGAGTTGTTGAAACGTATATGTGTACCAAGCATACACGCCTCAACAACTCCTCCATATATTTATTATCAGAAAATTGAGAGTTTTTCAGTTCGATTAAGGAAAAAAGTACACCCTTCCACTTTCATGTGTAAGCGTGTAGGCGTGTACGTGTGTGGGGGTGATCGTGTAAAAATAGTTTTATTTTTCGCGTATATATATAGGCTATGTATCATATGCACAAATAAGGGGTTTTTTATTGGTAAAAGAATTTTCAAAATCGGTTTAGTAGATCCATATATTGCCCCCTACAACCTCACATACCCAAAAACTTTAGCTCTTTGTAATATTAGTATAGAATAATTATTAATGACGTATTTCTATATATTTGCAACTGACGTTGTAAAAAAAAAAATGTTTTTCATACGCGGTACAGAAGAAAAGCTTTAAAAAAGAAAGCGAGAAGAGCATGTCTCAGTTTTCTCCACCCAGAGCATGCGAGGCATTGTTCTTACTCTACCTAACTCAGCGTTTGCTTCCAGCACATTTCTTCACACAAAAAGATTGCGGATTAGAATTTTAAAGCCCATAAATGAGTTTCACTTAAAAAAAAAATAGTGGGTGGAGTTCCACCGCGCGGAAGAAGTGAAACTTCGTAATTTCAATAAATATGATATTGTTTACAGCGTTGAACGTTTAACGCAACAGTGCTTTCATACTCCCTTCATGGTAGCGTTAAACGTTTAACGCAACCTTGTTGGAAGTCGCATTAGAAGTTTCATTTCAAAAACACAATAATTATACACAATAATGATATTTGTTGGTAAAATGTTACATTTGTTAGTAAAAAAAACAACAATAATATTTAAATTAAAAAAAATATATTATTTATTGACAATTCTTGAATATTGAACGGTCACCAATGTACGTTACAGTATTTGAGATTGTCAAATTCAAAAACACTTAAACCGATAACCATCCAAATGTTTTTCATTAAAGAGGGTCTCATTCGCTACGAGATGGCGTTGTAGCGAATGAGAACCGACTTAACCGGTCTCCATGAAAATGAGTTTGGTAAAAACTGACATCTGCCCTCTCGAACGGGCAATCGAATAGGTGGGTCACCTGATGTTAAGTGATCACCGCTATCAATAGACACCAGGGGAATTGCAAGTGCGTCTCCAGCATATTTTTGATGGGAGGGGGAAGAGGGGAGGGAGTAAGGCGAGGTAGGCCTCCGGCGATCTCATTGACCGAACGAAACACAACAATGCAAGTACTGTTACGTTCACGTTGGATTTTTGTGGGTCGGGTGGTACTCCGGGCGAGTCGACCCATTAATGGTGAAACCAGTAATAGCTTCAGCATGGATCTACCTCCTACAAAACCTGCCCGTGTCGATAAAAAAAAAATGACGAAAGGTTAATGAATCCAGAAAATAAGTATCCTAGAATAATTTAAATTCTGCATGGAATGGTCATACGTCATCTCTTATGTTGATACGTTCTATAGTTTTAACGGGATAGCTTTAAAAACGGACGATATTTACACTAACTTCATTGATATAACTTAACCATTAATAAGGAAAAATAATTATAGCAACAAATAATAACCATTGCGAGAGAATCGGTGAGCATAACTATTACAATATACTTTTTCGTATACATATTCAATGAACTTAAAAAAAAATAATATTTACAGTTGGATAGGTTCATGAAATCGTTCATTCGTGTATAAATACTCCACCGTTTCAAGCGAAATATTAATTCTAAGTTCGAACTTTCAGAAAAATTCCCCGAGTCCAATGCCTATAATAACACACACATAAATACCTCACTTAATGTATACACTCCCACAGAGAAGCTAAATAGGTAAGCTAAAAATCCTTTTTTTTACTTGCCTAATTTATCTTAAAATTTGCAATAGAAATAAGAACTTGTAGGTTGTAGGTGGTAGAGCCACGCTGAAGCTATTACTGGCTTCAGCATGAATGGGTCGACTCGTCCGAGGTAGTACCACCCTCTCATAGAATACCGACGTGAAGTAACATAGCTTGTATTGTTGCGTTTCGTTCGGTCAGTGAGATCACCGGAGGTTCAAGCTCTTCTCTTCTCTTCTTCTTCCCTTCCACCAACACAGGCTGGCAACGCACATACGACTCCTCTGGTGTTGCTGGTGTCTACGGACGGTGGTGATCACTGAACATCAGGTGAACTACCAGTTTCATTGCCTCCTATGATATAAAAAAAAGCTGAATATACCAATAATAACTGATACCGAAGTGGGGTGAACTATAAGCGTTAATATATGTGATTTAACATTTTGTATTTGTATATTTTATGAAGGACATATATCATGACAGTGTATTTCGGCAAAAGTAACTATGTCAATATCAGGTAACGTATTATTTTTTTTTATTATATAAATGGAAGTATTCTAATTTACAGATTAGAAAAGGAACCTGAACTTATAGTGACGAGACATGATCGGATACAGATCTCTAACAATCCCCCAAGCGGATGGAAGATACGGCGGTTGACAACAAAGTGCTTATCTAGTCATACCTTATATGACGGAAGTTACCATAGTGCTATACAACCTATTATTATGCTATTTCATATGGGATAAGTAATAATAGTGAAATTTAACTGAGAATTAATGTAGCAAGAATAAAATCATAAAATAAAATAGGTTGTGTGGACTACCACACGGTAGAAACAAAATTAAGTATTCTGATTTTTTAAGCATGAGATGGATGTACTGTGGGGGTGTTAAATATTCATTCTCGGCATTACTTTATAATATTCTAATATGTAATAACAACGTTAATATAATACGACATAGAATCATTTTAAAAGTGCGTGATATTCACTAGAATCTAACAGAAAATATGTTCTATAAAACTTCAACGTTTCTCTCTCTACCTCTCGTTGTACATATTTTGAGCTATCTCTTTTTTGTTACACAATTTCATTCCATAAAATCTAATTCACAATTTTCAACAAATTTCACTTCAAAATAGAAGAGAGGGCGCGATTATTTAAGATTATTTAACACATAGTCTCAATGAAACAGAAGAATTTTTACCACACCTTAAAAGCATCGACTAACAAATAACCAATGATCGTTGAGTGCTCAGAATTAGACCATAATTAATTATGTTTTAAATGTCATTACTATTTAAGTTTTTTTGCTTAAAGCCGTACAATTATAGTAGTTTAGTACACGTAAGGATCGTGAAGCATGGCGAATAGAAACATAAATAATACAGCTCGTGGAAGATGAAGAAAAAATGGTTTGCAATTTTCTTTTAAACACAAAAACTCATCGATGGCTACTAGGTGGAAATAGATATATAAAAATCGATTGACGGAAGAGAATAAGGTACAGTAGTAATTTATATTCAACTCTTTGTATATAGATTTGTATATTTTGTCTCTATCTGCTTAAGATTATAAATTCTCTAGTTCATGTCCCATTGAGAGTAAGTTTATTAGTTAATTAACTCTGGTAAATTATTTTTAATCTTTGACATTACACAACCAAGGCAAATCTTTCTTACTTTGTCTTTTGTATTGTATATATCAGTACATATATATAATTATGTCATATGCCATTTTTTTATTATTCCAGCAAATTCCAATTCAAATATGAAACATTTGAAGGGCTAAAGAAAAAACTGGCTAAGTCACACTTACAAAACTTTACACGAGGCATAACTTAAATTTTGAAAGCATTTTATGGTGGAATTGACTACATTAAATGAATGATTTTGATAGGAAATTTTGTATGTTATATATAGTTGGAATCGTTTTCTGTGTAAATATTCTTAATAATAATTAACGACGTGGTCAATTCACGGACTTTGCTAGTTATTCACTATTAAAGAAGAAATAGGACCACAAAAAAATGTGGCATAACGCGTTTTAAATTTGTGTTATTGAAATGAGTATTTTTGTGGCCGGAGTCTATAAAAAAATCAAAAATTGAATTGAAAAAGGACTTTTTTTTTCCTTTAGCCCTTCATTTATGTCATATCTAATCTATCTAATACCTTTGTACGAGCAATTCTTGTATATTTTTATATTTGTATATATTCAGGATCTCGGAAATGGCGTCATTTATTTCCGTGAAACTTAGTATGTAGGTAGTTTTAGGGATGAAAAATCGATTTAGCCAGATTTTATTCAAAGAAAACTTTTTTTTACGGAGATTTCAGGCAATGAAAAAATATAGCTAGAATATGAAGGTAAATTTCTCCGCTGCTGTCAAAACAAAAATAGTTCAGGTGGAAATTGGTTGCTTCGAAAATCCGTGTAACCCCAGTTCGTATTCGAGTGTATATGATTTTTTTTTTATAAAAAATACTAATTTTGTAAGGCAAGCCTAACAGTTTATTTTAATTTTAAAATGTTTTTTAAAGAACCGAACTAGGCTTGGTTGCCCAGGTACTTTTATTGATCTAACTAAACATCACTGTATGTAATATATTCTATCTACATGTAATTTGCATTTAAGTCTAATAAAATTATTATATTATGTGTTACTTTAATTGTTGATGATTAAAATATTCTTAATATTATTATATAGTTCTTACTTAAGCTTCAAGTTTATCTTAACAAATATTAAACAGTTTTCTCCATTTATAACATTAAAAGAATTATATTTAATTAAAAATAAATTAATATCATAGATTCCCTCTTCATAATATTCACTTTTCCTAATCAAATTAATTATTAATAGTAATATATACTATTATAGTTTATAATTTATTGTTTAAACATGTTAATTATATTTTCATATTATAATGATATCTAAATTAAAAGGTTTCATTATAGTATAAGGGTAGTGAATACAAATGATGTAAAAAATATCAATATTTTTGTGTAAAGTTCGATCATTTTGTGTCAGCTGGATTTTATTGTCGTTTGAGAGAATTTTCGCAATAAAAAGTATTCTAAGCTTCGAAGGGAAAACTCCGACGTATCTGAGGTATATAGGAGGCTCATAAAAACTTTGTTATAAGATTTTGTTATTAAAAAGTATTGATATTAAATCGATTAAGTATATTTTGATTTAACAAAAAATTTCAATTAGTTGATTTATATCAATAAGATTATAAAATACCATTATAATATTTTTGTCTTGAAAATTTATTACATTAAAAAAAAACTTACCGTTCAAAAATAAATCTCCTGACAACATTCATAGCTCAAACAAATTGGTCACAGAAATAGTGCAGTCATTTGTATGAAAAACTTTATTCCTGTTACTAACTATTACACTGAAAACTAACGAATTGAAAGTTGAGTGGAACGGCGACGCGGTACGCGGGCGGAAAGCCTGAGACGCAGCAAATAACTGGCTACGAGGCGTAGCGCTGCTACGCTGCTACGGAGCTACGGCGCTACGACGCAACAGGCTTATTGTCTGCCAAATGGTGCCCACAGTGCAGTGCAGGTTTTATTTGCCAATTTGGACGTGATTGTGCATAATTTGTCAATTAATTATCCGTCATACGTGATCTTGTTAATATTCGTATCGTGTTTTGTACAAACCTTTCAAAATTTTCCACTGCCGTTAATATCAACGGTTGCTTACTTTTAGTTAAAAAATAGGTGTGCCCGCCACTTTGTCCACGTGAAACATGATGTACAAAACAATAAGAAATAAATTCATCTAAATGAATGAATCTGGCTAAAAGTGGCCTAAGATAAGGAAAAATGGATGTCTTTGGAGGAGGCCTTTACCCGAACAAGGGTTTTTGCAAAAAAATAAATAAAAGGATAGTCATAAGATCTTTTTTCTTGTTTATGATTATCATGTAACTAGTTAAGTTTATGTTTAGTTTGTAAGAAATATAAGGCTTTTTTTATTTATTTATTAAATGAATGAAGTCTAATTAATATCCACTTTTATCTAGTACTTAAGTCACGTCGTCATTAAAATTGCATTAACTTTTAGTAGATCGAACCGATTTTAATGAAACAAAGACTAAATGTTACCTGAACATATATATTCTTTATGATTTCCTGTAGTTTTATTATGAACACAGTACTTATAGCAGTGATATTTGTCCAAACAGAGATACACACATCTCTAAAAGATTGAAATGTATTTCATTACTCTTTCCTAATATGCAACAATATTTTTTACAGGAATCTAAAAAGGATGGACACATTAAATTTACATTTTCATTATATACACTCATCAAAAAAGTCTAAGCAACATGTACTAATTTAAATTTTAGGATGGTTCTTCACATTATAACGTTGTATTTTATTTTTAAAATAATATATTTACGGTTCTATGATGTAAAAATAACAGCTGTTGTCTTTATAAGTTCTTTTAATAACAGAAATGAACAATATTAGAATATACTGTAGAAACTAAGATACATAAGAAACTAAACTTTTTTTTTTACAAAATGAAATTACTAAAGAAAATGTATTTATTGTGAAAGAATAGAACAATTTAATACAAAGTATGGTCTCCTCTGCTATTCAGAACTTGTCGGCAACGATTATTCATTGAATTAATGAGACTGTTTATGGCATCTTGCGGTATTCGCTCCCAATGGAATTGTCGCAAATCCTTCAGCTGTTGGGTTGTTGTCGCTCCGTCCAATTCCTTCAAAACACGTCTCTGGAGCATGTCCCATGCGTGCTCGATGGGGTTGAGATCTGGCGATTGTGCAGGCCAGGCAATACCTGGATGTTCTCCGTTGCAAAGTATTCACTGGTTCGCCGAGCTGTATCTGAACGCGCATTGTCATGCATTAACCTAAAATCGGAGCCAAAGGTTTGGACAAATGGGTAGACATAAGGTCTGAGAATATCCTCAATGTAATTTTCAGCATTCGTGTTTCTATTTACAAAAACGAGCTCAGTTCGCCTGTTCTTCATAATACCCGCCCATAACATAACTGTTGAGCCGCTGTATGGATGAACTTCCTGAACGCATCTGAGCCTTTCAGTATTTCCGGGCCGACGATACACTCGCACCGGAAATCATCGGAAAACATAATTTTATCCCATTGTTCCTGGGTCCATGTTATGCGTTCTCTACACCATTCATATCGACGAGCGCGATTCCCGTGACGTATCGGTGGGCACCTGATTGGGCGTCGAGCTCGTAGGCCGTACTCATGCAGTCGATTTCGCACAGTTTGAGGACTTACATCAATACCACTTGAAATTTGTAGCCTCAAACTTATCTCTCGAGCGGTTAACATCGGCTGGCGTCTTGCAGTCAGTTGTATGTACCGGTTTTGCCGAGTGGTTGTACTCTTATTACGGCCTGGATGCTGTTCAGCGGGTTCTCCTGTATTATTGTAGCGCTGCCAAAGACGACAAATAACACTTCTATGAATGCCAAAATGTCGAGATACCTGAGATTGATTACTTCCCGCTTGCTACATCCCTACAGCTCTTTGCATTTCATCTGCCATCAAATGACGTTGCTTCATGACGTAAAGAATATCTAACAATTGAATTTTGTCGCTAACTTTATTTAAATGGTTGGTAAAATTATAAAATCAAGACTAAACGTAGCAATTAAAACACACTTAAATTCAAACAAATTCGCAGTCATTTGAATTTTATGAGAAAACAAAACATAATCAATTTTTTTTTTTTACAACCAGCCAATATGTCATCAATAACAAAAAAGTTTACTTACCTACGCACTTTGTTTGAGTAAATACTTAAAAATTAATTAATATAAATGGTAAAATTTGTAATATCACGCACGTTGCTTAGACTTTTTGATGTGTGTACATATATCGATTTCCGTTCTGATTTTGGTTCATGGGTGCGAATCATTCTCATTTGCTCTAATTAAATGACAATATTTTTCTCGTGTTGTAATTGTTATCTATATGTAATAAATGCATTTTATAAATAATAATGCAAGTGTCTCATTACATATATTCATTGAATAGTTCTAGTAAAGTGTTAAAAAATATTATACAATCTTTTATTAAAGAAGGCGTTAATTTGCAGTAATCTTTTTTTTTTTTCAATTAATCGTTTTTTGTTGTAGTGAGATATGATAGCTACCAGTGAATTGCAGGCGATAGTGAAAAGTAGCGCCCAACGTGATATTTATTGTATCATCATCATTAATCTGTGAGAGATACTGCAGGTCTATAAGCATTTATTTGAAGGATGCTATGGGCATAATCACCACACCAGTTCAATACGCATTGGCGATTTCAAACTGAGACATAGTTCTATGTTTTTCTTAATATATATATCATAGGAGGTACACGAACAGGTGGGTCACCTGATGTTAATCACCACTGTCCATAGACACCAGGGGAGTTGCAAATGTGTTGCCATCATGTGTTTGGGGGAGAGGGAAGTTGGATGTCGACGACGGGAGGTGGGTATCCGGCGCTCTAACTAATTCTACGAAACGCAATAATGCGAGCACTGTTAATTCACGTCGGTGTCTCTGTGAAAGGGTAGTACTACCCCGGTCAAGCCGACCCATTCATACTGAAACCAGTAATAGCTTCAACGTGGCTATACCACCTGCAAAAAAATCTGGTGATACTACAATAACATTCCTCGGCTTCTCATCTCATCACAGTTTATTTATGTAGCGTCAGCGGGTAGTGTTACCAATTTTAATTTGGAAATGTATGAAAGTTCGGAAAATAATTGTTTTCATATGCGAAGAACGGATTGACATTCACCCGGTCAAATCACTTATGTGAGTTCACTACTATGACTTCAATACTTGTTCCATACTTTACTATATACACGTGTCAACTTTTGTTATATTATTTTCTCTTAATATATTTTTATAATTAAATTAACGATAAGATCAGCGTATTAGTAGTAGGTAGTAATTAGTAGGTGATAGAGCCACGCTGAAGCTATTTTTGGTTTCAGCACGAATGGGTCGGCTCCTCCGGGGTAGTACCACCCCTCTCACAGATAACCGACGTGAAATAACAGTGCTTGCATTGTTGTGTTTCGTTCGGTCAGTGAGAGAGCCGGAGGCACACGTCCCTTCCTCTTTCCTTCTTCCCCTTTCCTTCCCCTCCCCTTCTCCCATATACAGGCTGGCAACGCACTTGCGACGTCCCTGATGTCGCTAGTGTCTATGGACGGTGGTGATCACTTAACATCACGTGACCCACCAGTTCGTTTGCCTTCTTTGATATAAAAAAAAAAAAAAAAATCATATGTTGTGTCATGTATTATAATAATAGTTGATGTATTGACTTCCGTGACAGCAATTTGTTGTGCATAACAATCTTTACTTATTAATACTCATTTTAAAAAACCTACCATCATGCTAGGGTTTCTTCGTGATATGTGTTCTTTCGTAAAAAGTTGCCTGTTCGTAGGTCGTGAAATTACATTTATCGATGCTGTACACTGATCCATATCTCTTTATATCTCTTTGTTGGAAAATGTATAAATTTAAATTTGCATTTCAGTTTTGAAAAAAACCAGGTCGCAAGCATCAGGCAGTGAAAAAGCGATGTTATTTATTGCTAAAATATAGCATTTCGAAGCCCGCATTGCTGAGCGGTGTAATCGACATTCTGGAAACATTTAATTAGTATCGCTCGGTGATGCGTCAGCATACAACATTTCACAATTCATCTGTATATATTAGGGTGAACCAAAAACAAGATTTAATTTTTTTTCAATTCTCATGAAAATATCGCCCAAGTGTTGAAAACAAATCTGGTAAAGTTTGAGCTCTTAATATTAATACTAAGAGGTTGTATAACGGGATTTTTAAATTAGTCTTAGAATTAGTGGGATCAAAATGACAAAAGTCCCAAAAAGTATAATATTTTATGGTTGTGAGTCATTTTGTGATAAACTATGAAAAACTGTAAAAATTATTTACCATTTGAGGTTGAACTTTAGTGATAAACTATGAACAACTGTAAAAATTATTTACCATTTGAGGTTGAACTTTAATCTCGAATAACTTTTAAACGAGTTGATTAACCGACATGAAACCGTTTCAGATTTTATTTATAGATCGTTTAACTATCTACAAGTATATGTAATCAATTTCATTGTAATCAATTCGTTCGAGCGCATCGAAAATCAAAATAAAAATAAAAAACATTCCACTATTATTTAAATGCTAATTAAAAACCACGACAAGACTCCACTTAGTATTAATATTAAGTGTTCAAACTTTACTAGAATTGTTTTTTCATCACCTTGGACAATATTATTATGGTGAATAAAGATAAAAATTAAATGGTTTTTTAGATTCACTTAGAAGTGCGGACGTAGTCTAAACAGAGTGATTCTTTGTTATACAACTAAATACATCGTCAATTATTACAAATAAAGTTTAGTTTGATAAATCGTAATTAGTAGTGGTAGAGCCAAGCTGAAGCTATTATTGTTTTCAGCACGAATGGGTCGGCTCGTCCGGGGAAGCACCACCCTCTCACAGAAAACCGACGTGAAGTAACAGTGCTTGCATTGTTGCGTTTCGTTCGGTCAGTGAGAGAGCCGGAGACCCACCTACCTTCCCCTTCCTCCTTCCCTTCCTGTCCCCCCGCCCTCATCCGAAACACAGGCTGGCAACGCACTTGTGGCTCCCCTGGTGTTGCAAGTGTCTATGGACGGTGGTGATCACCTAACATCAGGTGACCCATCTGTTCGTTTGCCTATGATATAAAAAAAAAAATTAAAACAATATAATTCATTGTAATTTTAATATTGTGAAAATGCGTAAAAGAATATTTAATGTAACTTTAATATATTGTATTAGACCAATCTAAGCATAACTCTGACGCAATCTTAATATGTTCACCAGAAGCTAACTGGTTATTAATGTTTGCCATAACTGAAATAATAATAATAATAGGTCTTTACCTATGAAATTGCCGTTCTGCAGTACTGGCCATTTCAAATCAAAATAATTTTTGTTTGACTAAGAATTCTAAATTCAAATTAATTTTATTTTATAAACATGGAATTCTTTTCCAAAATTAGTCATTTGTTTATTGATTAGTGTTACATTTTTATCGCATTTCAAACTTTTTTGTCATCATGGATACGATAAAAATTCGAGTAATTATGGAATATGAGTACCGTCGTGGCAGCAACGCGGCACAAGCGGCACACAACATCAACGACGTTTACGGTGCTAACACTATAAACCAACGCACCACCTGTTATTGATTTGTTCGTTTCCGTTCTGGGAATTTCGACATGAAAAATGAACCTCGCGGTTGTCCAAAGACTTTGGTCGACGATGACGAATTAAAGGCGATTGTGGAAGCTGATGATACAAAATCTACGGCCGAATTAGCAGCAGCAGCTTTCGACGTTAGCGTCAAAACAATATTGGTCCATTTGCGTCAAATTGACAAGGTAAAAAAGCTTGATAAATGGGTGCCCCACGAACTCAATGATCGCCGGCGCGAAGTACGCCTTGAGGCGTGCCTTGCACTGCTTAACAGACACACAAATGAAGGAATTTTGAACCGCATTGTTACCTGCGATGAAAAATGTATTCTGTTTGATAACCGCAAGCGCTCAGCAAGTTGGTTGGATCCTGGTTCAGGACCTAAACAGTGCCCTAAACGAAAACTTACCCCTAGAAAAGTGATGGTCACTGTATGGTGGTCTAGCGCCGGTGTGATTCATCACAGCTTCTTACTAAACGGTGTGAGCATTACTGCAGTTGCGTACTGTGAGGACCTGAACACAATGATGGAGAAGCTGGCACATTTCCAACCAGCACTGGTCAGTCGCTCGTCTCCGCTGCTCCTGCATGACAACGCGTGACCTCATACTGCACAGCAGACGGTCTCTAGGTTGCAAGAACTGGGGTTAGAAGTTCTCCATCATCCGCCCTACTCTCCAGACCTTGCGCCTATAGACTACTACCTTTTCCAGTATTTGGATAACTCCTTGGCGAGAAAAAAATTCAATACCCGAGAGGCAGTACAAAATGCCTTTGAAGAATTTGTTGCCTCCCGTCCAACTGATTTCTTTAAGAAGGGCATCAATAAACTACCACTGCATTGGCAAAGATGCATTGATTGCATGGGTGATTACTTCGATTAATACAAACAAAAAATACATGAAAAAAATTCGTTTAAATTTTTTAATACAAAACGGCTATTTCATAGGTAAAGACCAATTATATTGCCAAAATAATACTTTAATAAATCGTCATTTAATCTAGTCTATTTTGTTAGGATTTTGTATTGAGTATTATTATGTAAAATTATATTAAAAATACTATTGCACTAAACGTGATCGAAACGCCATCTATACGTTCACCACATAGAACTGGGTTTTAGAGTTCTATGTTATAAAAAATATAGATAAATATTGTTGTCTAATCAATCTGATGTGTTAAGATTTAAATAGTGAACTAGTTATCCTTCTAATTATTTTGACCTTGTGGAAAAAGGTGCTTTATACTACCTGCATGGACATGGATGCCGTTGGTACAAATATTTTCTTGTTTTAATCATAATTTGTGTTTTAATCGTATTTTGTTACGTTTCAGCCATTCATAAGTTGTAACGAGCAGTAAATAAGAGTTCCTCCCATAGACAAATATACGTCGGACATTTTAAAAGCGTACCCAAAAAATAGTAAATTGCAATGCTCGAGAATTTAAAGCAGCAGCAAACATGCTAACGTGTTGCTGTCACATCCTACATTCAAGAGCATCACTGATAATAGTGTCAACGGTTTTTTACACATTTTTATTTTTGATTGATTTATGGCGGTAACGAATTCGTTGTATATACGCGAATTTCATTTCACGTTACTCTAAGTTGTATTCTGAAAAGGTGCGCTGGCCATAATAGGTTGTCTAAAAAGGGCGAGTTGACAATTTAGCCAAAAAGGTGAAAGAGATTTTAAAAGAACTTTTACAGAATGTTAGCGAAATTTTCAGACTATAATATACCCTATTTATCATGTAGATTTTCCATAGGGGTTGATTAATAATGATGGAATTTAACTGCCGATAACCAAAAATAGATAAAAAAGTTAATATGGTCATGTGCAATTAGTCAAAATTACAATTAAAAATATGTAAAACAACTCGTAATGTAAATAATAAATATATAATTATAATGGAGAAGGTACGCGATGAACGCTATCTTTATTTAGCTAATTAGCAGATAAGGGAATTGTAGTTTCATGCACATATTGTCCCTGAATTAAAATAAAGGTCAAATTATCATTTAATAGACATTTAGCATAACATTAAGGTGTCATTATACAGGTAAATCTTTAAAATATCACGGCCACTTGGATTTTGAGTACTTATCATATTTAAATACCTGGTAAGCGTCATGTTTCGGCAACAGATGTCCTGTAAGCATTTTCGTAGTTTTATTCACCGCTAAAGACAAGCTGATTAATTCAATGGTTAAATTTATTGATGCCGCATATTGTAATGTGCGTACACAAGTTTCCAATATCTGTGATATTCAAAGTTCGTCTACTCCTCACTAGATGGCGTTACTCTTATTAATATTCGAAAAAAGTTCACGAAAAAAAAAATGTTGATATATAATATTTTATAGATTTTGAAGTAGCATGATACATATTTTTCTACTAATAAATTCATTAAATATTTATACCAAAAGTTATGTGTTATTAGTATTCGTTGTTGCGTTTCGTTCGGTCAGTGAGAGCGCCAGAAGCCCACATCTTCTCACCTTCCCCCCTCTCTTCTTCCCCCCACTCCCACCCTCCCCCAACACAGGCTGGCAATGCACTTGCGACTCCCCTGGTGTTGCAAGTGTCTATGGACGGTGGTGATCACTTAACATCAAGTGACCTACCTGTTTGTTTGCCACCTATGATGTAAAAAAAATAATAAATCAAAAGTACTTTAATGCGAGTGAAGTCGCGGTCAAGAGCTAGTTTTTTGTATATTAAGAGACGTTAATTCGTTGTCTGTTGACATGTTTTTTTTTGATAAATTAATATTACGAAATTCAGCTCAATGGCTATTTATTGTAATACTAGCTTTTGCCCGCAACTTTTCTTGCGTTAATTGAAATGTGACCTATTTCCTCGTGAACAGTAGATTTTTTCTGAATAACGGATATATCTATGTCCTTTCCGTACTCTTGACTACTGTATTTCACGAAGATCTGTCGAGATTTTACGGCGTTAATGGGTAAGAAACAAACTCACACTCTCATTTATAATATTAGTTAATACTAGCAGTGCCCGCGACTACGTCCGCGTAGAACCTAATGTAAAAAAAACAATACGTAATACAATCATCTGAATATATTAAGTCCATTTACTTGTTTAATTTAGTCTAGTGCTCAAGTCGCGTTGTCATTAAAATTACAATAACTTTTGAAAGAATCAACAGATTTTAATGAAACCAAGACTAAATATTACTCGAGGAAATGCTTTATGATTTTCTGAGGTGAGGTGAGGTGAAGTGAGGTAGCAGTAGTGCCGAGGCCCTGTTATTGCACGGGCCTTGGCGGGGGCCACTTCCTGGGGCCCACATAATGGTGGAGGGCACTCGGATCAGGGTGGGGGCCTAAATGAAGTACTTGGGCTTCACCCCGGACGGGCGCTGGCATTTTGAGCCTCACTTTGTGCGGCTTGGACCACGAATTGCCGGAGCAGCGGTGGCACTCGGTCGGTTGCTCCCCAATATTGGGGGGCCGGGTACCGGTGCCGTCGACTCTATATGGGAGTCGTGCAGGCGATGGCCGCCTACGGGATACCGGTGTGGGCAGATGCCCTCGGTGCCGCAAACTTGTGCGCGCTTCGCAATTCGCAGCGCACGGTGGCACTGAGGGCGATCCGGGCGTACCGGACGGTGTCCTCGGCGGCGGCCTCTACGCTCGCCGGCTCCCTTTCTTGGGGAGCCTCCGTTTTCCAGGGATATTGAGACGAGGAGGCGGGAAGTGAAGGACAGGGCAATGGAGTGGTGGATGCAGGACCTGACGGACGCGCGCTTCGGAATGTATACCGTTGATGCTGTCCACCCGGTCCTGCGGGAGTGGATAAGGAGGATTTGGGGCTCCCTAACGTTCAGGCTGGTGCAGTTACTCACCGGACACGGTTGTTTCGGGTGGTACCTGCACCAGATCGTTCGCAGGGAGCCTACCGCCGTCTGCCACGAGTGCGGCGCTGAAGTAGACACCGCGCAGCACACTCTCTCCGAGTGTGTTGCGTGGGAGGGAGAGTGCCGCGCTTTTGTGGCGGTGGTAGGGGTGAATTTGACGCTGCCGGGCGTGGTTTTGGCCATGCTCAGCAGGGAACGGGCGTGGCGAGCAGTGGCCTCCTTTTGCGAGGAGGTCATCTCGCAAAAGGACCAACGGAGGACAGGCGGAAGGACGCGGCGCTTTACCTCCTCCCACCACCGTAGCCGGACCTGAGGGGATGCAGTCGGGGGGCTCATCCCCTCATTGCACAGGTCTGGCGGACGAGGGGAGGCAGCTGGTGTGTACCCAGTCTACCTCTCTATAGGTAGGAGCCCGGAGGCCACCTTGCGCCGGTTGGACCGTTGGAGCGGCTCTACAAGGGGAATAGCGTAGACCGATCCCTTAACGCCCCAACAACATGGTCTGTCGATACACCGTGGGGTTTTAGTCCATGTGAGTCGGACATAACCCACACTCTCCCCCGGGAGGGTGGGTATCCATAAGAGATTTTCCCACGTAAAAAAAATGTAGCAGTGGTGCAGACCTTCAGACATTTCTAAAAACAATTGTAATCTATTTTATTACCTATTCCAAGACACAACATTTTCCCAAAAATCTAAAAAGTACAAACATGTTAGATTTACTTTCTTATAATATATATAGATGCAATTGCCAAATAAAACAAACAACTGTCTGTTATCTTTTTATTCTGACCATATGAAGGATTAACTAGTTACATTGAATTATAATCAGGATCAAATTGATAAAGTGTGATAAACAAGCTTAGTTAAAACAATTAATCATTAATTATACCTATTGACTGAAGAACGTAATATAATACTAACTTGTTAATGACCCACTTGTTAGTAAAGTCCCTTTGAACAAGATGGATTTAATGAGATTTCTTTTAACTTTATTTTTGGCAATCAATCTTTTAGATTATTACTGCCATTGTCGCGTAGTCAATAATATTACAAGCGTCGCGCGATCACTTCAATATTGAGTCGTGTGAATCAATATTCTAACAAGATGGTCGATCCCTTGTTAGAACATTCCAGGGAGTTTTTGTGACATCTCAGAATTTTATACTCCGTGATATTATTTTCCATTCATTTTACTTATCTATACTATAATAAAACTGTAACAAGGCGAAATCTGTACATTAAATATTTTTTGAAAATTTTAATCAGGGTAGACTATGTTATCGATATAGAAGACAAAAATAATCTTTTTACAATTTTTGTCTGTCTGTCTGTCTGTCTGTCTGTCCCTATGCACACGCATCACTCTGAAAGTACTGAACCAATCTTGACGAAACTTGACATAGTGATACTTAATATAACGAGATTACATCAAATGTACTTTTTGTCCCATAAAACTCAAAGGGTTCTGCAGGATAAAGGATCAAAGTCTAGAATCCAAACCCGTATTACTCTGAAAGTACTGAACCAATTTTAACAAAACTTAACACAGTGATAACTGATATTACAAGGTTACATCCAGGATAGTTTTTGTCCCATAAAACGCAAGGGGTTCTCCAGGATAAAGAAAAGTAAAAATTTGTAGTTAACGTAACTAGACTTTTTTGCGACACCTTAGTACAAGAGCCAGCAACGTTAGAAGAACAAGAATTTTAGAGTACCTGATTCTTTAATATATGAATATATATTTTGTTGTATCATAAGAGGCACACGACAGGTGGGTCACGTGATGTTTAGTGACCACCACCGTCTATAGACACTAGCAACACCAGGGGATTTGCAAGTGCATTTCCAACCTGTATATGGGGGAGGGTATGGGAAGGGAAAGAAGGAAAGGGCAAGAGAGGTGGGCCTCCGGCACTCTCACTGACCGAACGAAACACTACAATGCAAGCACTGTTATGTCACGTCGGTTTTCTGTGAGAGGGCAGTATTAGCCCGAACGAGCCGAGCCATTCATGCTGAAACCAGTAATAGCTTCAGCGTGGCTCTACCACCTACAGAAATTATCAATATATCAATAGACAGAATTTAGGACACTTGGTAGCGTTAACGTTATATTTTTAATAGGCATTTTGATTTAATTAATTTTGATTTATGATTAATCAATAATAGGTTTAGGAACATTTTTTTCAGTAACTTTTAAAGGCAATTAAACAGTCAGACACATTTTTTATAAACAATCATATATATACCCGCTGATATATTTTATAAATAAAAAAAAGAATGTGGTGTCGTGGGACACCATGTAGGAACGAAGTTCCTTCGGTTAATGTAGAATCGACACTATTTGGAAAAAAAAATCGTGCTCAATTTTATGTAATCGTAATTCAAATTATCAATTGAAATAACAAAATATGTCTCTTTATTTTTGTTTGACAACATAAAATTACATAGAAATAGAAATAATTACAAAAAAGGAGAAAGGGAAATGTATTATACACTACTCGCTTGTGTATACGACTATCGCGCCTGCGCACGTCTCATTTAACTGTTTTATTCCATGCACTTTTCGTTACGGTTTTACTATCACATTTTTTTCAGTTCGGTCGCGCATAATCCCTGTCTCCTCCAAGCCTGCCGTAAGGAACTTCGTTCCAATAATAAATTTCAAACCAATTATTTTTTTCCATAGCAAAGAACAAATTTCATTTTATTAAACATTATTGACCACCATATACAACGATAAACGTAAACGTATGACTTGGGATTGACGCCATCTTAAATATATGCGTCGTCGACCATCAGGCTATACGAAACCAAAATACCTTGGGCCGGTGAGGTGAAATATCTCGGTGTCACTTTAGATAAACACTTAAATTTCGATTCACACACAGAAAGAGTGCGAAACAAAGCCGTTATGGTCTTGGGTCGTTTCTATCATTTGCTTTGTCATAAGAGAAAAATATCCCCCAGACCTAAACTCACTTTATATAAAACTTGCATCCGTCCGATTATGACGTAAAGTTGTTCGGTCTTTGCACATGCGCAAAATCGTATTCAAAAGTTGCAGGTTCTCCAGAACCGAGCCCTACGTAAAATCACCGGTGCCCCATTGTACGTCCGGAATAAGGATCTCCACAGGAGCTGGAGATGCCTTCTGTCTGGGCGTATATAAAATCACTCACACGTAGTTATTTCGAAAAAGCCGCGAATCATCCTAGCCCGTTAGTGGTATCCCCCGCGAACGATGAACCTGTACCCAACGTTGCGCAGTATAGAAGACGACCGCGACACATTTTTACCGACCCTCCTGATTCAATCTCGTCAGCGAACAATCAATACCAGCCTGTTTCTTCAAACAGAACGTGTTCTCGCCCACACCCGCATAACCGCAGATCACGCCGTCGTGGTCTGGGAGTAAATTTCGCTTCCACACACTAAATTAGGCCCTCCTCGGCAACGGCTCAAGCCTAGATCTGTTCCCTAGGCGTGGAGCCCTTGAGTACGCTGCTCACACAATACAGTGACACAAGAGTTATACCCCTATTTTTCGTTATCCTATCCTATCCTATATAGTTTAGAGGATTTTTTCCTATACAAAATACATATAGGAGTTGTTGAGGCACGCATGCTTGGTACACATGCATGTTTCAGTAACTTATATACGTATATAAGTTACCGAACTACTAAGGCGAGCGCTTAAAGCACTCAGCCGGTTTTATTTTGGCACCAGCTCAAGGGTGCACGGCACACCTCGGCTTGGCTGTTGCCTGTTGCATGCAAAATCGCGACCTATCTTAACTAACCTAACTAACTATTCATATATGTATGAGTAGTTGAAACGTATAAGTGTACCAAGCATACACGCCTCAACAACTCCTGCATATATTTATTATCAGAAAATTGAGAGTTTTTCAGTTCGATAAGGAAAAAAAGTAAGCCCTTCCACTTTCATGTGATGTTGTGAGTGGTACAGAGATTATTTATAAAAATATATTTTAAATAAGTTTTCAAAACAGTTTATAACTCTTAGACAATAGTTTCAAGCAAGTGACATTTGACGCTTTCGGCGCGATGTTTGACGCTTCGATACGGTGTTCATATATTTTTCTTTAATACAATGGAGTATAAAAAGGTTTAATACAAGTTGAAGATAGTTATGATAAAGTAAGTGGTAGAGATGTTTATTCAGTTTTATGTAGGTTAGTTTTTATTTTAATTGATCCTGGTACATGACGCTACAAACGGGTACTAGGCTTATTTAAAAAAAAACATGTAATCTGGGTATATGTTTGAGTAAATCCGTGGATAGTTTGGATTCACAATTGGAAATGGTAGTTGTGGCTGCGATCGGGTATCAGTTTTATTTGCGGGGTGGTAGGGCTTTACAGCCTGACTGGGTCACAACCACCATGTATATGGCGAAAAAATCCGTAATAGTGACTCGCCTCTGCGCGTCGCGTTTCGGGATCAGCCTGTGCATATCCAGCTTTCTGTAGGCCGGCATGATAGTGGCAACAAGCGATGTATAGTGTGTCACTCGGTGGTCGCTATTGTTTTTGGATTATACTGTGGTTACCATCAGGCATAGTGCAGGCATTTTGCCGTGCTACGATAAAAAAAAAAAAAACAATTTTTTTCGCGTGATAACCAATTTGGTGCAAACGAAGTTGCACGGATCAGCTAGTGCACAATAAACTAACTATATTACGTAAAACACCACCAAATTTACAAAATATAGATTCAAATAGCACAAGAATAATCTTCATTTTATTCATAAGAATAAAATATAGAATCTATTACATAACAGACTAAAATCCCGCCAAAAAATTCATTTAATGAGATTAGTCAGTAGTCAGTCCGTCCTATTAGCGATTATTTTTTTATAATATATAGTTCCACCTTTCCCTACTAGATGGCAGAAGCTGTGAGAATATTAGTCAAGAGTTCTTAATTTATGTAAATCTATAAATATAAATGTATGAAAAAAAAATCTATTACATATCTAAAATGAAATAAATAGTGATAATATTTTCTTTAAGAATATTCATATTTATAACGTCACATAGGTCGTAGAGCCAGTTTTAATCTATAACTGGTTTTAACATTAATGGGTCGGATCAACCGGGGTAGTACCATCCTCTTACAGAAAATCGACTTGTAGTAACAGTGCTTATATTGTTAAGTTTCGTTCAGTCAGTGAGAGCGCCGGACGACCATCTCCCCTCTCCTACTCCTCCTTCCCTATTCTCTCCTCACCCAAACACAAGCTGGCAACGCACTTGCAACTCCCCTGGTGTTGCAAATGTCTATGGATGGTGGTGATCGCTTAACACCAGCTGACTCACTTATTCGTTTGCCTGCTATGATATAAAAAAAATAGATATTGTTCTGAAAATTGGTCATTGTGAGTTGAATGGTGTGAATGATGGAATATCAATTCGATGTCTGCTGATTCGATTCTCGGCATGTTACAAGAAGTTTTGTAGATGGTAGAGCCACGCTGAAACTATGATTGGTTTCAGCATGAATGGGTTGGCTCGTCCGGTGTAGTACCACCCTCTCACAAAAAACCGACGTGAAGTAACGGAGTTCGCATTGTTGCGTCTCGTTCGGTCAGTGGCAGCGTTCCCTCTCCTTGTCCGGTTTCTCTTCCCCCTCCGGTTATCCCTTCCTTTTAAGCAATGGCTGACAACGCACTTGTGACTCCCCTGGTGTTGCAAGTGTCTATGGACGGAGGTGATCACTTAACATGAGGTGATACGTCTATTCGTATGCCTTCTATGACATAAAAAAAATGTTTTTCGGAATTTGCGTACATTTACTAATTTAAAATTTGGTAACAACATCGGTTAATGGTGAAGCGAAAACGTCGTGAGGAAACATGAACCTTAGAAATGTTTCTATAGTAGGTGACAAAATAAAGAACTGTGGATTTATCTGAGTTTTAAATTACCAGTACGTTGTAAATTCCACCCTGACACATAAGAAACCGAATGAAGGAAAACGTAGTTAAGTGAAATGGTTTTTCTAGTTTAATTTGCCAGAATAGTTGACGCGATTCGAATGTGACTAACTAGTTGATTATAAACTTTTTAGAGTATTACTGGCTTTTACTTCTTCACTCATTTAGATTTGACTAATTACTCGGGAACAATCTTTTTTCTGGATAAACTAATGACACTACTGGATAATTATAATAACATATGTGCATTAATTACATTATGACATTAACAGGTGGTCACATTGACATGTTCTTGACTTTCAACACTTCACTAAAAACTCATGGGCTTTGTAAAAAGTTCATTATTTTGCTACAAACTTTGAATACATTCTCTTGTAACCATAAACTATTACATTATATTCATCTGTATCATATATATACTTAATTACATATGTGCAGTTATTACATTACATTACACAACATTAACAGATGGTCACATTGACATGTTCTTGACTTTTAACACTTCACCGTAAATTCATGGCCTTTGTAAAAAGTTCATTAATTTGCTACAGACTTTTAATACATTCTCTTTTAACCATAAACTATTACATTATATTCGTCTCTATGATATGTATATTTAATTACATATGTGCAGTTATTACATCACATTAAACAACATTAACAGGTGGGCACATTGACATGTTCTTCACTTTTAACACTTCACCAAAAACTCATGGGTTTTGTAAAAAGTTCATTAATTTGCTACAGACTTTGAATACATCCTCTTTTAACCATAAACTATCCGTCCGTTATATCCGTCTCTATGCAATTTATTAGATAATATAATTATAATTACCCTCTCTTTTCTATTCACAGATACTTCTATATCAATCACGCCACTAAGATGAATCTACTGACAGCTGATATGTTAAGATCAATTGAGTTGTGTATGCACCAAGCGAAAAATAGTCTCCCTCTGTGCTGTTGGATGAAAAAGAATTCTCGAGTCAGGTTTTCGTCCCGTGCATCATGAGTTAGTCTGTTGGAGCCCATAACTAAAGTTATAGAAGTCTCCTAGAAGAGCCATCAACTTCTAAAGGAAGTATGAGAAGATACCATTATGACTACCAAAGAACAAATTATGAAACATCAACATGAGATTGAACCATAAATGGTTTATTATAAAAGTAAGTAAATGAATACTTACACTGATTAACTATTTATTGCACTCGGTTTACTGACTAGATTTTTTTTATAATCTTGAAATAGTACATATATGTCGTTACATTTCAAAATGAGCTTTCTTTGCTATTATAGGAAGCAAAGGAACAGATGGGTCACCTGATATTAAGTGATAACCACCGTCCCTAGACACTAGCAACGCCAAGAGAGGTCGTAAGAGCGTTGCCAGCCTGTGCTGGGGGGAAGGGAAAATGGGGTGGTGGGTCTTCTGGCGCTCTCAATGACCGAACGAAACACAATAATGCAAGTACTGTTACTTCACGTCGGTTTTCTGTGAGACGGGTGGTACTACTCTGGGCGAGTCGACTCATTCAGGCTGAAACGAGTAATAGCTTCAGCATGGCTCTATCACCTACAAAAGCTTAATCAAACTGTAACCGTTCCTAATGTTTTTTTTTTTTATTTTTTATTGTAGCACGGCAAAGTGACTGCACTATGCCTGATGGTAAGCACAGTACAATCCAAAAATAATAGCGACCACCGATTGACACACTGTCCACCGTCGGTCGCCACTATCATGCCGGCCTGTAATAAGCTGGATATACATAGGCTGATCCCGAAACGCGACGCGCAAAAGCGAGTCACTATGACGGGCTTTTTAGCCATGTACATGGTGGTTGTGACCCAGTCGGGCTGTAAAACCCTACCACCCCGTTATCGCCATTGCCTCGTTCTTTGATCAGCAGGGTGCACCACGTGCAGGTGAGGTTGGCTTGGGTGTCTCAAGTCTTAAGATGTTACTCGACACCCCTTACACCCCAAAACACCAGCTGCCTCCACTTGTCAGCCGAACCCGTGCAATGAGAAGATGGGCCCCACGACCTAGCCTCTTAGATCCGGCTACGGTGGCGGGAGGAATTTGGCAAATCGTTGCCTCCTGAGCGTTTGTACGTTTATTTATCTCCTTATACGTAGATTTTTTTTTCACAATAGCGTTTCGCATGCTATAGTAGTAATATCCAGACACACTAACACCTGTGTTTACAAAGCCGAAGTGACTGACAACGCAATTAGTTGGTTCATCCATCGGGCCGCAGACGCTCCGGCGAGGGACATCGTGGATTATAATTAAAAAAAAATCTATAAGAGATGAGAATAATGCCGCTATAAATCGTTAGATTTAAATCGTTCATTTTTATAATAAATATCCGTTTATATATATTCAAACGAATCAAATTACTAGCGTATAAGTTGGACATATATTTCGTTATCGAATAAATGATAACCATACTAATAATCGGTTTAGTGTTATGTCCTTTATTAAAGATTATACTAATCACGATTCGTGTATTTTTAATGTAGATAATTAGTATTACAAATGCATCAGTTTTTATTTTGTAGTGATAGCGTAAATACATATCAGGTAACATACATTTTTATAATAAAAAAATTTAATACTATGAAAAAACATCGGTTTCGTTTGGTTAAAAAAAAAAGGAAATCGTAGTCCAATTTTGCGTTCCTTTAAATAATAGTTACTTTTCGATCCTATATAGGTTTTCAAAGAGCAGTTTGTTCTAACTTTAATGCTATATATATAATTGTAATTCTGAGGATAAATATTGCAGTCCTTGTATAGGGGTTCAAATGGGCTACTCGACAAAAAATAATATGATATATATTAATGTAGATAATAAATTGATTGTGTGACTTTTAATCTAACTGTGTCGAATAAAAACCGTTGTTTTTCTAATTTTATTATGTAAATAATGACAGTAGTATTTTAGAGTTTGAACAGTCAACACTGTAAATTTGGTAAAATCATGAGATGGTTAATAAAAAAATTCATATTACGTATTGGCAGTTTTCGTAATGTATTCAGATGTGTGCAGGTGTTGTAGAGAAAATAGAAATTGTAACCTTCCTTGACCTTGAGAGATTTTGTTGCAAAACTCCAGTATATTAGGAAATATATGAATTGGAGTATTGATGTCCATGCATGTTTCATTTAATAATGTAACTGTGGGTCACAGTCTCGCTTGGTTTTAAATTAAAATGTCTAAGATGGTATGATATGTAAGTATAAAAGGGTGTCAATTTCACGAGTCTAATTTTTAAATGTAACCCAATTTTTAATCATTCATTATTTAAAATGAATTCTTTAGAATACGATAAAACAACGCTAAATATTTATAGAGTATTGATTTCTCAAAAAAATCAATTTATTTGGGTTTGAATTCTAGTCTGAGCGTTAATGTAAAGGACACCATTATGACACTACTAGCTTTTTTCCGTGACTTTGCTACAATTAATAATAGATTTAGCATATCTCTCAGGCAGTTTATGTGGATAAAAAAACCCCATATCTTTGTCCGTATTCTTGACAACAAACAGTTACCAGATTAGGCCCCCCTCGGCAGCGACTCAAGCCTAGGTCCGTTCCCTCGGTGTGGAGCCCTTGAGTACGCTGCTCGCGCGATACAGTCACACAAAATCTTACATCACTGCAATAACATTATATATTTATAAGAGTTATTAAAGTATGTATGCTTGGTGCACATATATGTTTCAACAACTCATATATATATGAATAGTTAGTTTAGGTTAGATTAGCTCAGATAGGTCGTGAATTGTATGTATCAGGCAACAGCCCAAGCCGAGGTGTGCCGTGCACCTTTGCGCCAGTTGTCAAATAAAATCGGCTGAGTGCCTTAAGCGCTCGCCTAAGTGATCCGGTGAAGCTGTTAAGACCTTTCTAGATCAATAGCGTAGTCAGATCGAAAAAAAAAAACTGACAAACAAACTAACTCATATTTGCATTTATGATATTAGTTTGGATGGTACTTGTATTTATTATTATTTGCGTAACAAGCTTGTTATGTCGTTAATAAGTTGCAAATAACAAGCCACTTGTACAACTACGAGTATTGTGGCCAATATTATATATCATTTGATGTAGGGGTCAAATGTTAACATAATAGAAATAAAATTAGTTTTTGGTATTTTCGACGTCATTATCAGACTACATCTTTTAGTTCTTCTTCTTCTTCTTCCTAGCGTTTTCCCGGCTTAGTGCCAGGGTCCGCTTTCCTAATAGACTTCCGCCACTTTGCCCGGTCTTCGGCATCCTTTTGTGTGAGGTTATTGTCCTTAAGTCCGCCTTCACCACGTCCAAGCATCGTTTTTTGGGCCTGCCGCGAGACCTCGGGCCTTGTACAGTAATTTAGTTGTACACATAAATAAAATCTTAAAGTCCGCTGTTTGTCCAAACTCAATTTCGTTACGGCTGAACCAATTTAAATGTGATTTTTACAAACGGATGAATAATTTTTCAAAACTATATCTAGGCATATATAATTATGTCTACGATACTGGTTAACGTAACAGTGAGAATAAAAGTCAGCCAGCCACTATTTCGCCTGAGTTCATGCCTTAATAAATAATTACACCAACACTTTGATCCTGTAACTGGAATGGTTTATGGAGGGGTAAAACAAAATAAGTCACAGATGGCAGTATAATTTCAACTTTTTTTCACACATGACCTTGACATTGGCCAATGTAAACAATACCTGTACAAATTACAGTATATTAGCTGATACCCGTGACGTCGTACGTCGATTTCCTGTATTATCTATTTTTTTTTTATTTTCAAAGGCATTGGATTTTCAGGCGCCTTCACTTTTCCCGACACTTCCAACAATTATCGTTATATCCTAATTAATTTACATAGAATCTTGACAAATTATATACCTAAAACCGCCTCGTGAATCACGCTATCTCCTAATAAAACTGCATGAAAGTAAGTTCAGTCTTTTTGAGTTTATCGTGAACAGACGCAGCGGAGAACTTATAATACGTAGTGATTTGTTTTTCTCTTATATAATCTATATTACTGTAGACTTTCATTAGAGTCCGTTTTTTACGTGAGAGAGTAGCAAATATCTACCCATCCTAACAAGCTATCTTATCATTAATACCAGCTATGTCCACGATTTCATTCGCGTGGAAAATTATGTAAAAAAAACAGTGATTAATAACTCATCTGAATGTATTAATTCCATTTACTTATCCACTTTTCTCTCGTACTTATGCCGCGTCGTCATTAAAATTACAATAACTCTTGATAGAGTGGACCGATTTTAATGAATAAATAACTAAATTAATCTCGAAGACATGCTTTATGATATCATTGCTGTGGTTTTATTGTGAACTTAGTGCTTTAGTAGTGATACGTGTTCATACAAACAAACAGACAGACAGATAGACAGACAGACATTTCTAAAAATTATTGAAATGTATTTTATTACTTATTACTAGATAACTGCAGTAATTTTTCCATGAAAATGGATAAATAAAGACACGTTACATTTACATCCTTATTATACGTAATTGACTAATTTTTGTTCGTGGTTTAGCTCGCGGCAATGTACAACAAGTGTGCAAAATTTCATTATGACCCGTTGAATATTTGAGGCATGAAAACGTAACAAACCTGCCTATGGATTCATACAAATATTCGTTAAACAAAAGAAGCATTTTCCATAGAACTAACTCTCGAACACCAGCTTGTATAACTGTAAAGCATTCATTTCCAAATATTCATACACTCAATAGGCTGTACGATAAAACAACATATTTTATGTCGATTGAGTAAGTCTGTCTCAGATATGTCAGATTAATATTTTAGCATAATCTTATCGAAGCTGATAAGAATATTATAGGTAGATTGGTATACGATGTAAGCGTTATCGGTTTTATCTAGACGCAGCGTTTAATATAGCCCCAATAAAATTGTATCGAGATTAACTTTATCATCTTTGAGGACTACCAAAAATGTGTGCAACACGCGCCGAACTCCGGTTAACAAGAATGAATAAAATCAAGCTCGAAATTTATCTAAATTATTTATTAAAAAACTAGCTGTGACAACGACTTCGTCCACATAGAACTTAATGCAAAAAACAGTCTTTCATTTACTGTGTCTTAGATATCATTAATCAATTATATAATATCCTTTTTTTCTAAGAGATTGAATTGCATTTACCTACCTACTCTTTTCTCTAACTTAACTCGAGCCGTCTATATAGAAAAACATAGAAAAGCTAGATTAAATAAATACTAGCATAATTTGAATACTAGAAAAGACCACAAATCGGTCGCCACATATATCAAGCTCAGCATGATAAATAGATTTTTTAGGTAACAGTATTAGTTCCCAAAGCATATTAGCAATCTATCGTATAGTATTTTTGAGCAGCATGTCAAACGGGTTTTAATGTCAATAGACTACGTAAAATTAGATCAATATGTAAAAGATTATGATGCTTGGAAATAACATCTCTTTCTCTCTGTTTATCCATTAAAAACAATTGCAACTATGTGTTGCAATTACAAATGTCCATATTAATAAAATGAGTTCTGTCGTTTTGCACGCACTGCGCTTAAACTACTGTATAAATTTAGACTACATTTTCATAAAGCCGATATTACTAAACTCTTTTACATTTTATTCACAATATTGAACATTATATATAGTTTATCTTCAAATAAGAAATATAAATAAACTTCGAAATATTTATACATAAAGTAAACGTTCATAAACTTAATGTAAAAATGTAATATTCCATCCATCATAAGAAGCCAGATAAGTTGCAAAAATATGTAAAAATGACGTAGATACATGCCAATAATTTATTATTGATCGCACGATGATAAACTGTTTGTGATAAATGTATCGAAAAATAAAAAAAATATTACGTTCTTTGCTTTAGTTAAAACTGCATTTCAAATTTAATAATTTGGGTTTTGCTTCTCACCGGGATGATTAGGAATCTTTAAAATCTTTTACTTATCTTTTTTTTTATTGATGCAAGACAAAGTGACTGCACTATGCCTGATGGTAAGCATAGTACAATCCAAAAACAGTGGCGAGCACCGAGAGACAGATTATCCATCGTCGGTCGCCGCTGTCATGCCGGCCATAATGACGAAAGTCACTCGGTTCTGGATATGCACAGGCTGATCCCGAAACGTGACGCGCAAAAGCGAGTCACTATGACGGGCTTTTTCGCCATGTACATAGTGGTTGCGACCCAGTCGGGCTGTAAAACCCTACCACCCCGCTATCGCCATTGCCTCGTTCGTTGATCAGCAGGGTGCACCACGTGCAGGTGAGGTTGGCTTGGGTGTCTCAAGTCTTAAGATGTTACTCGACACCCCTTACACCCCTTATGTACTCTCATCTTTCATATGCAATCTAAAACTAAATTTTGATCACATAATAATATTTTGGATAAAATATTCGCGTAGTATGATATAGATATAAAATTAATATTTCTCTTTATCATTTAATTAATTCCATAATGCCGATATCAATAGAATATTACAATTCAAATTGTAAATATTTGTTGCAGATATGTATTTATTGCTATGTATAGCCTTCATAGGCTCAGCTATTGCACTTCCGCTAAGCACAAATGAGGTCACCAGGAATGACGACTTAGCAGCGCGATACGTCCTGCCTCAGACTACTTACCCCACATTCTATGACGTCCGTCTATTCATAGATCCGAATTATGTTGAGTCATTTTATGGTAACGTCAGCATTAGGATAATCCCTAATGTTGACACCGATGAGATCGTTCTTCAGGCTATGGAGATGTCTATTGACAGCATAAGTGTTGTCAGTGACAGAGGTGATGAAGAGTTGTTTGCGAATTATACATTGGCGACGGATGATACTCATTTCTTAAGGATTAGGTTGGTCAGAGATATTGCAGCGCTACAACCTCATAATATTCATATCAACTATGTCTCTAAATATGCTGAGAATATGTTTGGTGTATACGTGTCTACTTATGTGGAGAATGGACAAACAATGTAAGTATTTGTTTCCAAATGAAATTACTCCTAAATTTGTTTCAATCCCTGTAAGAAATATTTGGATTAGCTTCAGCAAATACGCACTATGTGTACCATCCTTAACCCTTTCATATCTCTTTCGAGATTTTCAATTAGTCAATGATTGTGTTCATGTCTAGAATAAATATTTTTTAAAGAAAATGCTACTTTAGTCAATGATTGTGATCATGTATAGAAGATATATTGTATGTAATTAGTAATTTTTCCTGGCCCTATTGATGTAGAAACAGCATTATCAGTTGCGTATACTACGGTCATAATTCAAATTTCAGTAATCTCGTGACGTCTCAACTGCAACCAACTTTTGCCCGCCGTGCATTCCCGTGCTACGATGAACCTGCTCTAAAAGCAATCTTCAGGACAACCATCTATGCACCGGCAGAATATCCCGTTGTTAGAAGTAATACACCTGAAAGAGCTGTTCCATTGAAGTTAGTTCTTTAGTTATATTTTATGATTCGTTCATAAACATATTAACATTATTATGTCTTGTGTCACATTTAACATTTCATTCACTAGGGATTGTTAAATGGTCTGTTGAAGTATAGCCGTCTACTATATTGTAATATAGTAGTATTTTATAATGAGCAGTAGTTAGGATTATGATTGATTGTTTTTTTATATTTAACTGTGTAGGTTTTAGCATTTGCCCACCATTTCCTTTGATCTTATATAACAATGAGACTTAAGATAGCGAACACACAAAATCTAGAAGAAGAATGTTTCTTAAATGCAGCTACCGGAATACTTTCATAGGCGCTTGGTGACAAATCATCAACCTCAGGATGGTATTTAACAAGGCGACCTTAGAAAAATCTTGACAAACATTCCATAGCTTAATCATGATGTTTTCCTTCACCCAGAGCTTTAGCTTATTGTAGAGATTTGAAAGTAAGTAGATTGACATCATACCCAAGTATATTATCTGTCTAAAATTAGAGAAACGGAACAAAAAGTAATTAGTACTTCATCGACTCAACATTGTTTACTTTCATTGAAACAACTTAATATTTACAGAGATAATGTCCCCGGTTACGTGAAACACGAATTTGAAGATACACTAGTCATGTCGTCATACCTCATCGCCTACTTGGTATCCAGATTTGAATACGTTGATAACTCGATGTCTCCTATTTACAACGTACCTTTCCGAGTATACTCGAGACCCGGAACGCAGAACACTGCTGAATTCGCAATGGATTTCGGCCAACGAAATATGGTAGCGTTGGAGAACTACACGGAATTCTTATACGCATTCCCAAAGATTGATAAGGCGGCCGTTCCTGATTTCGCTGCCGGAGCTATGGAGAACTGGGGACTCGTTATTTACAGGTCTGAATAAATATTTAGAAGTGATATTACTATAGGCAATAATTGCACTTCATACAATACTATATATAGTACAGTATAGTAACGCGAGCGACGCTGCGATTAAAAGCCAGTTGTATATAAATGCATTATAGTTACGGAATTATATCATAACAAATAATCCTTTTTCCATAGTTGAGACCAATTTAAAATCTAAATAAGCGCCACAAATGCTTTCAGTAAAAATACCAAATATTAAATTCAGACCTAATTTCGAGGTTGATTCGTGGGTAACACATGTATTATTTGAAATTTAGATTTAACTATGATTACAATTTGAGGGTAGTGCTTGTGTTATTTAAAACAGTACATCTGTTAGTTAGCATTTCATCTTGTAATTGTACTACCCTTTTGAAAGCTAATGTTGAGATAATTTAAAATAAAACCACATAACATTTAGTTGCTATTAATTACTGCACAATATTAGAAAATAAATATGCAGGCTTGATTAGACGAAATTACAGTCAAATATAACGCAATACGAAGACGACCAATACTGAAGAAAAAGAAACGAAATATTAGGTACTCAGTATGATAATAGGAGGTATGACGTAAATCAGAAAAAGGTATTTATCTATCATATTTCTGAAGTTATATACAAGTGTAAAGGAGATAAAATAATGTGTGTAACACGGGATAAAGAAATTGATACATTAAGTATAAAAGATTTATTTCAGAATAACAATTATGTAAGAAAATAACAAATTAATAGTATTAACGTTTCCCCGATATATATAATACCAGCTCTGACTTCACTCATTTAATGTTCTTAATGCGTAATCTTGTCAACATAGTTAAATAAGCTTAATAATGTAGTATTAAATATGACTGATGTATACAAAGCGAACCGCAAGATTGATTCGCGAGCCAACGCACTTCTCTAACATAGACATTAACAGTTAAGTTCTTGTCGGTAATGCTTAGTTTTTTGCACAGGACCTATTTGCTTTCGGTTTCCAATACCCCACAAATGCGTCATATAGTGCGCCTGCTCTATTGGCTCCATCTCTTTTAAGAAATCGTTCAACCTGCTTTTGTACCAATTATTACATTTCTGAGGATCTTTGCTTCAAATAAGATTTATGGTTCCAAAGTTTCTTTTTATTTAATCCTCTGGTTAAGTAGAATTTATCTTTTAGCATAGTTATTATCGATTGCTTGACAACGCTATTTTTCGCTGCGAGGTTAAATTTATGTGGAACAGTGCAGTGAACATAAATTGTTACTATATAGCACCATCCAGGGGCCACGCGCAGAACGAGATGTACTCTTCCTACGCACGCTAGCATTAGCAAAGCAAAAAATTCAATAAAATACATGTGCAAATTTTGTATCCAGTTTACGTAGATGAGCTAAAGAATTTAGTTTTAATCTTATCAAGTACAATATTGATATGAATTCACGTGATAATATTGAAGTTATACTAATATCATAAGACACGTATAGGAAAGAGAGTTATCAATAATAGTGAAAAGTAAAGAATGATAAAGAAACTAATGTAACATTTAATTACCACCCTTTTTTCTCTCGAACTGATTACGCTATTGATCTAGCAAGGCCTTAACAGCTTCACCTGACTAGTTTAATTACTGCCCCAAAATAGCATATATATGAATTTAGGGGCATGTATCTCTTATTATATCTTACATATATTAAGCAACATCTTCTATCAAGTTTTCAATATATTTCTTTCTTGAAATTTTGGCCTTTAATCTTTAGACATACGTTGTACTAGTTGCTTTCACATATTGCTTCATAAAAATAGCTAGCAATCAAGTTATATACAGAAAGTGCGTCAGCCGTGTCAAAAATTAGAATAAAATAAAAAAATAATCTATACATATTCCATATATCTCAAATTAATATCCTTACTGTCTTTCCATGTGACTTTCCAAAAAAGCCAACCTTATTTTAGCAAATTTACAATTGCAGATTAATGATTTTTTAGAGTCTTATCTAAGCCCTAGCTAACTTCGTCTGCTTGGAATAATTACTTTGGGCTAACGCTAACTTGCAGCTCTCAAAAGGAAAAATAAAACAATTTTAAAACATTCCTCATTGGTGTTCCGTTCCTATTGGTCTTAGAGGATTATATATAGCCTTTTTCAATAAATGTTATAACCGTTCTTACCGGTCAGAAGCATTTCTTTAGATGTATACTTTAAAATAGGGATCATATTTTTCCTTTTAAAAGTCTTTTAAAATACAGATTACACTTATTACAAAGTATAAAGTTTAAGTACGCTGTCACGGGTTCATGGTTACGCTGATAATACTAACGACACGCTTCGCTGACTTCGTTTCATTATAGCAACGGTCCTGCCATTTTATGCGAATATTTTTCCAACTTTTACACGCAATAGAATTTATGTTTAATTTGTATTATGGGTTTTTTTTTTCGAACTAACCAAGGTGTCTGCCTGACAGGCCTTTACAGCTTGCCGAGTGTGGTCTCGGTAATGCTCGGCAGCGAACTGACATAGATTGCAATAACCTTCTTCCGCGAAGAGGTCATCACAAAGTAGGCGTCAGCGGAGAGTGCACATGGGGAGGACCCTCTTAACGGCCGTCTCCGGCAACAGAGGAGGGCTGCTAAGGGCCCATCTCCTTATTTCACAGTTCGGCTGATGGGGGAGGCATCTGGTGTATAACCAGAGTGCCTCCCTATTCGGACCGGACTTGCAGGTCACCTTCCGCTGGGCTGATCGCTATGGCGGCATGGTAATAGCAATACACGGTCCCATACCGCCAAAAACGTAAGCGATGGCGGGTACACCGTGGGGTTATAGTGAGTACGAGTCTCACACTACCCATTCTTTCCCTCGGAAAATGGCGTGTCTATGATAATTTCCCCACGTTAATAAAAAAGTCCTTTACTGCTTCACCGGACTAGGGCGAGCGAGCGCTTAAAGCTCATAACTGATTTTTAGCAACCAGCTCAAGGATGTACGGCATACCTAGGCTTGGGAAGTTGCGTTGGTTACGCAACATCGTGAATTTAACTAAGCTAAGCTGAACTTAGCAAAAATTTCCATACATGTAAAAATTTGTGAGTCAAACATGTATACCAACATTTATTTCATATCCGATAATTGAATTGTGTTGGCTATCATTCTTATTATATCTTGTGGTAAGGTGAGTGGCAACGGATGTAAAAGTTGACAACGGCGAAAAGTTAGAGTTCTACAACGCAATTGCCGATCGAGGCTGTTTTGCCGACCCGCAAGCCTCTTAGCATCTGGATATACAGTGGCTGATCCCAGAACACGACACGCCTAAGTATGACATTATTGTGAGAGTCAATTGAATTGCCATTTCTCACCATCTGTCTATTAGAGAATTTCTAAAAAAAAAAAAATATTTTTTCCTACCATGCCATAACTTCTTATGGCATGGTATTCACTTCAAATATGATGGAAAGTAACAAATTGAACGAGCTCTTTGACATGACACAAAGAATAGAAAATAGTACTATACTTTTATCGCTATTTTTTATTATGCCAAAAGTCATTATAATAATCGTACTTTGCGTTTCTTCAAACCATTTGAGCTGTATATCTATGCAAAATGTATCGCGGTATATTCCATTCAAACATAACTTCAGATAAAGCTTCTACAATTTCTGCAGTGCAAAGATATCACTTAAATAAAGCTGAGATTTTTAATAAACGTTGAACAGAGTAATGAGCTCTATAAATTAAACATTCTGTCAGACCTTATTAAGAGAAATTCTAGCTTTTAACTGCACTGAAGTCTGAGTAGGAAGATGTCGAATGAGAAATTCTAAATTGGCATTAATATGTTCTTTGATAGACAACGTGAGAGCTGGCGTTGAGGGATTTCGAAATGGGGAAAATTAGCGACTGAAGTATTATGAAGCTTAGGGGAATTACGTTGAGAATTAAATTTTGTTTTCTTTTTCTCAAGCTATCTTATAATTTGATTAGTAGGAAGCATAAAATATCAAAGATAATATTCTCAATTAAGAGTAAATAGTGGAATAGTGGGTAGGAAATTTCAAGGGTAATAAGTCATTTGTGCAGAAGTATTGTTCTACGAACAATCGTAAATAGGATCAAAGCCCTAAATTGGGATATTCAGTTATAAATGACATTGTGAAATTTTGAACAGATTTACATATTACACGAGAAAAAAAAAACATTTTTGCAAAATGGGTCCCTTACAACTTCTTCTTCCCTTATACCACTGAAGTAGGGTCGGCATAACTTTTTCTACTATTCCCTGTCAGAAGTAATCTTAGTATGCACAACTTTTATACATATATCATTTTTCATACAATCCATCCATACCTTTTTTGGTCTTCCTTTATGCGTCCATCTTCATACTTATATTTTTCTAATTACATAATTTTCATATCTTCTCATAATACTCGTACCACGCTAGAGTTATACTTCTCAACTTTTCTGGTTCTATTTTCAAACTTTCTCTGACATAGTCATAATCTTATACATCCTAGTTACACGACACTTGCATAGGAGATATGGTATTAATAATTTTAATCCAATAATAATATGAACACATAAGGTATGAATACAACATGAAGTGACAAGCGTTCATTGACTACTTATGATTTATTTTTATTTGATTTTGCCTACAGAGAGGCAGCGCTTCTGGTGCAAGATGGTGTGACAACGACATCAACAAAGCAGAACGTTGGCAGAATTATCTGCCACGAGAACGTACACATGTGGTTTGGTAATGAAGTCGGTCCTCTTTCTTGGACGTACACTTGGTTAAACGAAGGCTTCGCAAACTTCTTCGAGAACTACGCTACTGACTTGGTATATAACTTCTTATTTTTTTTAATTTTATTCTTACCAACTAATCTCCTAGTAGACTTACATTGTCGAATAGGTCATTGTTAAGTTTCTTGCGATCATCTCAATTAACTAACAAGGTGGCGGGGCTGTCCTTTTGTTATTATTTTCCAGGAAGTTATTATAACTAGCCAGAATCCAAGCTCCGTGGTATTACTTCCCATTCACTTTACTTATGGATACTAACCAAACAATAATACGTAAAACACCACCAATATTATAAAATATACAACCAAATAACACAAGATTATAAATAAAATGTAAAATCCACTAAATTACATTCCAAAATCGCGCCAAATACTCTTACCTAAACGTTTTATAACCTAAAACCAATTAATTTAAATATGTCCACTTCATGCCACTTTTTAGCTTGAATGCCTTAGTTTTTAAAACTTTATAGTACGCATATTGTGACTTGGTGTTATACAAATTAGTCCTTTCTACTCAAGAATTGACAACGTTGTAGACATTACTTTGTTTCTTTAATCAACTCTTTTACTATGTAAGTTTTAACATTATATCTAATGTTATACGACGATGCGAATAAGATGGTAAACATGATAAATCTCAAGGAATCGTTTCCAAATTCAGTTACCGGAACACACCAGCTTAGCGACAGGTCTCCGAATTGAGGATGGTAGCTAGCCAGCCGGACTTGGAAAATCTACTACAATGCTATGGTTTCATCATGTTTTCCTTTTGTCAAAAGCTCTGACTTATTTGCAAAACTCGAATCTACGTAATTAAGCCATCACCGCTTCAATTCATGATCTCTTCTGTAATGGGTATCGATTTAGAGTTCAAGTTCTTAACCATTTTCATTAACTTTTAGGTTTTGCCCGAATGGCGTATGATGGACCAATTTGTGATCGCGATGCAGAACGTATTCCAATCTGATGCAGTTCTCAGCGTAAACCCTATGACACACGAGGTATACACGCCATCGCAAATCATCGGCACTTTCAACGCTGTTGCCTACCAAAAGTGTAAGATTATACTTACTTCATTCTTTTAACTCATATTTACGATTTATATAGTCCGAAGCTACTTTATTGCTATCAATTACACTGGCTAGTGTTCATACATTGGTCAGATTATGACCTTAATAATTATTGAAAATTGTACCAAAATATATGAATGGCATGATTAAGCAATCAAAAATATTTTCGGATTTTAAATTTAAATGCTATATTTATTTACAATTTATACATTTAATTTGGGTATCTCGCAACAAACAAATTTATATCTTCAATTACAATAATTTTGTAATCTATGAGCAACAAAATAAAAATATGTCTGTGTACGAAGTTAGGGAAAAAATATTTATATACTTTTTATTGATAGCATTAAAGTACGTCAATAGCTACAAAAATTTTTTTTTGATAAACTGAGAAGGCGGGACTTAGACCTAGTGTGTAATAGTCGCTATTGCGTCAAAAATGGTAATCGAATCTTGCCAACCAGTAATATCAGGAATTTCCAATATATCCTTGATAATGTAGTGAATACTTTTTACTATAAAGAAAGAGAAAATATCACGTCTGTCGGATATATTCTCTTCAAACGTTTCCTTTTTTCCTCATTCCCTTTTTTGTTTCTAAGATAAATGACACGTCAAAACTTAAGTGACAAAGAATTTTATATCAAATCGTATGAAAACGATATGTGGCCATGACGTTAGCGAAAATATAAAAGAACGCAAGTACTTATTTTTATGTTGCTGATTTTGTACCATATATGTATCGTGAATTTCATTTTTATCATTCATTTTATTCAATTTATTTGTTGTGATTTTTCTCTGACGGAAATAAACAGACAGATAGCATTTAACTGAAACGCATATATTTCCAACCTCGTATTAATCAGTTTGATGATTTCAATGAATCTACATGCATTTGTGTACTCATAAATGATATAATACAACCTAGCGTCATTGTAGTAAGCACAGGTCTGGCGGACGAGGAGAGGCAACTGGTGTGTACCCAGCTGCCTCTCTATAGGTAGGAGTCCGGCGGCCACCTTCCGCCGGATGGACCGTTGGGGCGGCTATACAAGGTTGATTAGCTAGAACGATCCCTTGCCGCCCCAACAATACGGTCTGTCGGTACACCGAGGGGTTTTAGTCCGTGAGAGTCGGACATAGCCCATCCTCTCCCCTGGGAGGGTGGGTATCCATAATGGATTTCCCCACGTTAAAAAAAAAAAAGCGTCATTGTAGTAAACTGAAGTAAAATTGATATAAACAAAAATTTCTCTATACAAAAAAAAAAATCAAAGCAACTATAAAAACTGCCGACAGAAGTGAAAAATCAAAACAATAAAATAACTATTCTCTTTTGATTTTTGAAACTCATTATAGTATACATTTCAATATTTAAATTTCATAATTTATATGTTGAATTTATTAACATTAGTCTGGTTTTCATATTCATTGGCTGACGTAGCAATAATTATATAGATTTTTATACAGTTTATTAATCTATCAAACATATAATAGGCTGCACAATCTCAATATAAGATGTACACAGGCCCCTATACCACGCATCGCTAGCTTGACGCAAGCGTCATACTGGCGGTCACGCTTACTGCCATGGCACGAAATTATAAATTTATCTCCTGTCAAAAATATCGCTCAATGCACCTAATTTTATGTTTATAATATTCGTGGTGGTTTACGGAATTATAATTATTAAATATATATAAATTCATTAAGTGTAAATGGAAAGTTCTAAAAAAGGAGCCACGATATTGTTTGGACATTGAAATTATTGCAAGATGTATATAATATTATAAGTTACTCGACAATAATAGTAATAATCTGGAATATTGGTTGCTAAAAATAAAATGAAATGCATGAAAACTTCGTCAGGTATAAAATTTATTTCAATAGCATAAATAAGTCCAGCTGAATGACGAAACCTGCTAATTTCGTGGCCCCAATTTATTTCTGATAGCTTGAAATACCAATACTCCGGTTATCGGGATTGTGAAATTGTACGTTATGTTCTATTTCGTCTTATCTCGTTATCTATATAACAAATTTGATGTGTGAATCAACTTTTGTAACACTATATACTGTTGGGTTTTACACAATTTTGTTCATGAATAACCGATGATTAGATTTAGGGTTACCATCTGTCTCTTCTTTTGTCGTAAATATATATTAACAAAATATATACATTATTTGAATGAATGAAATGAATCCACCATTGTGGTATGGTTCTTGTCATGCCAGCCTGACAAGGACAATGACCATACTCAAGTTAATAATCTGTCGCTATGCAGCTATGTAATTTAGCAGCTGCATTTGAGAGTCTATCCTTCTTTATATTCACAATCTTCTGGCAAATAATTTACTTTGTAAAATTGTAGTTAAAACGGTAAACCTTGTAAAATATATTCATTATCAGCCTGTAAGACACTCTTTATAAGGCCACATGCCTCTTTTCAAAGGAAGGTATGGTTGTAATCACCACGCCAGCCCACGAGGTATTAGCGATTTCAAACTCTGAGAAATCCACAGTTCTATATTTTTCCCACATACAGTAGTACTACGAGAACATTACTTAGGTTCTGGTTTCCTCACGATATTTTCCTTCACCGTCAGCTGATAGTGTTACCAATTTAAATTAGTAAATGTACGCGATTTTTGAAAAATTAGTTCGTACATGCTACGCTTTGAACGTGCGGACATCGAATTGACATTCCACCGATCAAACCACTCAACCACCGCAAATACTATAACAAAGATTTTAAAAACATTAACAAAAATTTAACCGTCACGGGACGCCTGGCAGATGTGAAGCATCGGAATTGTTTTGTATAAGTTATATGCGTAAAAGAACAGATTACGACACGAATCAGCTATGGCATAATGAACAGATAAATGATTACAAATTTGTTCCATAAAATAATGACTGTTTATTTATTTTATTACATAAATACAACTTTTTATTAAATACAAAAAATCCAGTAGGCGGAGACGCGGTGTATTTGGCGGCATTTATCAAAAGGCGTTAGGTCGTTGGCGCGTGCCACGTAACGCTAGTATAACGAGTGGCCGACAAAATAATTTTAATCGTATGTATGTACAGATAGGATTGCAAATGTTTTTGAGTAATTCGTTAATAGTGCAAAGTTCGTGTTTTGCGACGCCACGTCGCTCCAAACCAACAATCAAGTTAACCCGCGCCTATAGATGTTTCCCATCAAAAACTTATTATCATATCTCTATTAATATTCTTAAATAGTATTTTTTTAGGATATAATGTATTTTTCTAATCCATCTTTCTATGGATATACTTATGTCTATCTTATATCTTGGATATACTTTTCGTGCAAATAAAATCTGGCAACCCTAATTAGGTGACGTAAGAGTTGGCAAAGGCGATCAAGATCGGAAATACCATATCGAAAACTCATTGCTTCAGCAATGTCGTAAATCTTCTCTTCCAAAACGGCTTGACCAGCTTTGATGACTTGTTTTTGTATTTATAATGACACGTGGTTGGTTTTTAACTGAGGTAGGGGGCGCTGTTGTTAAGATGTAGAATTTTAAAGTAGAAACTTTTTTATGCACATTGAACAAAAGTGAACAGTAAAGGTTTGTGATGCCGAATCGTGTATATTCAGCTCTAGTCGTCATGCGCCATGTTATTGTCTAAAAAAGAGATCATTGTTATACCAATTATATTTTTATAATCATGTATTGTAAATAATGATATTAAATATGTTTTGTATATAAACAATGTACTAAGTGTATACTTTAAGCGTAAATTAATATTAGTAATAGTTATTTCCATATAAACATTGATAAATCTGAGTAGTCCGGTGAAGCTGTGAAGACATTGCTGGGTCAATAGCGTAGTCATTTCGAAAAAAAATTGATAAATCTGTATTAACTCTAACCTGCATTTGTTTATAAGTTTTGACGTCTATCGTGTGCTCATGAATACACAACCACTTTTTAAACTTACCTTTTTTAGAACTTTCCATTGAATAAAAACATGTAGTTTCTAATTGTAAAGCTTCCAGTACCTATCAATAGGTTTTTTTTAAGTTAATGACTTATAAGTCTGCCATCGTGGTTAATTAGTATAACTATGTGAAAAGTTAAGAATAAATCAAGAATTATTTCAATTCTTCTTATTTAGAATTATTCTTTGAAGTAAATTAATAAATAATGTATAAATGAATTTCTTAGGTGCCTCTAGCATCTAATAATTATTCTAATAAAACGTTGAATTTATTTAATGTCTTCGTCTAAATTATATAATTACATATTTAACTTTTATATATTTTTTTCATTTAGCCGGCTCTGTGATTCGCATGTTGCAGCATTTCATGACACCCGAGATATTCAGACGAGGTCTTGTACTCTATATCAAAGCTAAGTAAGTTATAACCGAGTGTAAATTTAAATTACTTTGAGTTACTTCAATGTAGCTTCAATTAAAATAAAGTTCATATAGTTCAAATTACAGTCTTACTTTTCTAAAGTTTCGTAGTTTGTGAATAGTACCTTTGCATTGAGAATGACGATACTTGTACCATATTTGGACACTGCGTTGATTGGCGTTTATTAGAATTATTTGTAATATCTTTTAGGTTTTTGTGATCGACCATAATCATATTTAATATTAACTAACAAAATGGTCTAAGATGGTGTACACGCTAAATCTATAGGTGGTGTCTGACGCCCAGGTGCAGTTAACGCATCTCACCAACTGGGGCTAAGCGACAAATTCTCAACTTTAGGGAAGTTGCTAGTCACACGAACTTGAAAAAAGCCTTCCTACCATTCTATGGTTTGGTCACGATGTTTTGCTTCACCGAGAATTCTGGTTTATTGGCAGGGAATCAGACCTACATCAATCGACGTAATGTTTGAAAACATTAACCAACTAGGTCGTCATCAAATACACTTTTTGTTTTTTTTTTTTTCGAACTGACTACGCTATTAGCCTTACTAGGCCATCACAGCTTCACCGGACTACATCAAATGCACCATACCTTGTAAACTCTTTATAACGAATTTCTAGGAACACACTTTTTTTGTTATACGCAGGAAAGAGAAAAAATAAGTAATTTTGTGGTAAACCTACCAAATCTAATTTCTGCGTTAAAGAAAGTTTTTCGGGTAAACGAACGATGTTATAAAGAGTTTCGACCGTAGTTTTGACACAGGAAAATGTCGTGAGAGTATCATAGCGTAGTGCAAGAAACTATGGTATTACGGAAATTGCCCTTAAAGGGCAGTTTTCCTCTGGATTTAACACCAATTTAAAATATATTGTGATATAACTTGCAGTGAAATTGTCGACAATCGCTAGAGACCTAGACATAACTAGAGAGTATTAAATAGTAACCATAATGTAGTTTGTGATTAAATTATAAATTCTGCGAAGAAATCCTCAAATTTATTTATGTTCTGAATTTAGTTCTCGTCGCGCTGCCGGCCCTCATAATCTCTACGAGGCTCTACAACAGGCCATAGACGAGTCTAACCACAGCATCCCCTACACTATTGAGAGTATAATGACTAGGTGGACCACACAGGGTGGTTTCCCCGTCCTCACAGTTAGAAGGACAGCGCCTAACTCTAACTCCGTGTTTATTTCTCAAGTAAGTGTCTAAGGTTTCATTTCTATCAGAAATAGCGCTTTTATAACCAGGTCGTGTCTCTAATTACATACGCAAGAAAAATAGACTACCTTTGTTTTCTACCCTAATATCTTTTAGATATATTTCAGTGCAGTTATAATTATAATTTTAGGTTAGTGACAGGTACTTGTATTCCTAAATAAATTAGAAAATGTTAGACATATGTTAGTTCTTTAAAAGGAGAATATTCGATATAAGCCTGACGTAAATAACTACATAGTTTAAGTTACTTATGTTTTATAACGTTATCCATGAGATCAAAACTTAGTTTTTTTATCATTCTGGCTCTTGATGCTACACGGCTATGTTATCTGTTATGCATTCAAAGAGGATAATCTGTGTTGTAAGCATGCCCGAAAAAAGTAATTGATATAAAAGCTGGCAAGTCTGGAATACACTCTGTCATAATACCACTGTCACACTCTGTAAGCGCACCTACGGTGATGGAAGCACTCTTTGAGCTACAATTATCTGTCAAAGATAGACAATCTGTAAATGAACTGACTTCTGGGATTATACCAATTAGAAATTAATGTGGAGGAAAAAAAATTCACAGACAAAGGAAAATCTCGCCTTAATTATTTATAATGAGATCGTGTTAAACAAAGCCTCTCGTAATCAGCTCGTCTCGAGTCTACTGGCTCAGTGCTGACTGAATTAAAATGTAGCCGCTGGATGAGAACACAATTCTGCGACTTTGATTTTATGTAATTTTCTCGAGATATAATATTATTACCGGGATTTTGTTATTTTATATTTAAAAAGTAACATGACTTTTTTAGTTATTTGCCTAAATAAATTATTTTTATCGTATATATTAGATACCTCAAAAGAGTAAGCAAAAATAACATAAGTGAGATAATTAAAAAGCACACGAAACAATGCGTCCGCTCTCTACGACCGTAAGCTTCAGAATGAAAGCAGCACTGTAAAATTCCTATAAAAATGTCTTACATATACCCTACAGTTTCAAAATAATGATCACCTCAGTATTTAAAAATAGATGACCGTAATGTAACGAATTGATAATCGTCGTAAATTTTAAATATGAATTAGTTTTTTTGTATACCTTATAGGTATTTTAGCTTTTGACCTTAATCTGATGTTTAATGGCGATGTGGACTAAGATGGTAAGCCTAGGTGGAGCTGGCTCTTAAATGCCGCTGCCGGAACACATCAATAGTTGGCTTAGAGAAAGCCCTATCACCTTGCCATGTTTCATCACAATGTTATCCTTCACCGAAAACATCATATACTCGATATAACCCACCACTATAGACGTTGCGCATCAAATAGCGTAGGGGCGCATGCCGTGGCGTAGCGTCGTCACACCAACAGTCGGTCTGACCCACCACTATAGATTTTCCACATCACAACCTTGATAATTACAAATCTCTAAAGTAATGTGAATCTTCTCAGGAGCGATACCTCACTGACACTTCTCTGTCATCGACTGACCGCTGGCACGTGCCTGTAAACTGGGTATTGTCCAACAACATCGACTTCTCCGACACCAGTCCACAAGCCTGGGTACCGCCTTCCTTCCCCGCTGTTTCTATCGACATTCCTGGACTTTCCAACGTCGAGTGGTACATCTTCAACAAACAACAGACAGGTTAGAGGAATTCTTGTATTTTAAAGGAGAAAGAAAGAAATAGTTTATACTGTTGGAACACATCACGCGCACAAAATAAATAAAGAAAACATACATTTAATTATTCAGATATCTCCAACAATAATTGTTCCATTCAGCTACATACTGCAGTACAACTGAATGATGCTACAGCGCTGATTTTCAATGGAGAGCTATAGTAATCTACGGACGTGTAGTCGGTGGCTTAACAAAATTATTATAGAACTCATAAAATATTAACAAAAGTAAAGTGACTATAAGATTTTTTTTTTAACTGACTACCCTATTGACCTAGCAAGGTCTTAACAGCTTCACCGAACTACTAAGGCGAGCGCTTAAGGCACTCAGCCGATTTTATTTGGTCAACTAGTTCAAAGGTGCACGTCACACCTCGGCTTGGCTGTTGCCTATTACATGCAAACTCGCGACCTATCTTAGCTAACCTAGCTAACTAACTCTTCATATATGTTTGAGTTCTTGAGACGCATATGTGTACCAAGCATACACGCCTCAACAACCCCTCCATATATTTGGAAGAATTATTATGTTACGAACCAGTCGTTACCTACGTCTTTGTTCCCTAAAAGTTTTGCTGTTACATGGAAACTACGTATGTGTTTTATTATTTTGAATACAAAACTTCTTTCGCTGCGTTAAGCGATTTTTGATTTAGGAAAAGCTTATGGATTCGCGTCACCGATGACCTCGACATGTTCATGACATCATACACAAGCGTAATAGTTTGCGCCAAATTTGTAGTATATATACGCCTGTATACATATAATATTTATATTTTGTATTGAGCCTATGCAGCTAATCATTCGTATGATTAATTCATAAACTGTCTAAAATATATATATAATTATTGCTCGAACTGCCAATATATGTGAAAACCAGACTATTCTGAATAATTTTCATTTACAAATTATGAAATTTAAATAATGCATGCTATAATTAACTTTAAAAATATAAAAAGAACATATTTCTTTGTTTTCAGTTTTCACTTTGGCCGACAGCCTTGACTTTTTTTCATTCTAATTTTTTGATTACTACTAATTTCTATAACCCATTTACCGCTTTTAAATTACTGCCGTTAAATTTTATCGTTCTTGTTTTACCAACTATTTTATGGCAGAATATCTGTAGCTCAGATAGGTTTAATTGAAAAGTTATCTAGCTCCTAGTAAGTCTCGACATCGATTCAGCCGCTTGGAAGCTTTGCTCAAACAACCAATAAACACTTGAATTTTACTTATATGTATAGATTCAAATAATTACGCAAGTTTAAAATTATTCGATGGAACTTGAAGGAAATCAAGCCTGTATATACAATTGGCCTTAGATATTGGAACTACTTATAAGCTTGAACTCCTTAAATTGCTAACTAATTCATACCGCATATAGATATTATGGAACTTGTTTTCAAGAATTAATATTAATATAATTTATTAGGATATTATCGCGTTAATTACGACGTCGAGAATTGGGTCGCCCTGGCAAGAGTGTTGACTACATCGCTTCAGACAATTCCAGTTTTGAATCGTGCGCAAATTGTCGATGACTCCTTCAATTTGGCCAGGAATGGTCGTCTAGTAAGTTCTTTTCAAGCTAACACCTTTTTAGTTCCATTTTTTGATTATTATGAGACCGCATATTAAAATAGAAATTTCAAGATCATTCAAAAAGCAATCGAGAGGTCTAAGATTTCAAAAAATATTCGGCAGAGGATCCGCTGTTATTAGGTAATTCAAAACATATGGCTGTAATGGTGCCTGTATCGAATATTAAAAAAGGCTTTTTAATATTTTTACTAGGATTTTTATTAGTAACAAGTAGTTTGGCTTTCCTATACTTACCAACAATTTTCGTACCTATAAAATATATGATCCAACTTTCAGCTAAATTTACGAGTTTGTGATAGAACATAAATAATTATATAATGTATTTAATTTATAAAAGATTAAATTTGGAATACTAAGCACGAGCCTTCTCATCACATCTTATATAGAAGTAACGTAGAATCTAAAGAAAGACACACGCTACTGTTTATGTTAAATATACCAAAAACATGCTGATAAAGTGGAGTAAAAGAACTAGTGTGATGTAAATCCCACATGAAGGTCAAAATATAGCCCTATTAACTGCCGATCAGGGTCATAAATTAAATTGAATTATGTACCATTACGAAATGCCGACGACCGACCTCACGAAAAGGTCTCAAATGCACTCAAATCCGTTATTTATGGTTATGATCTTCACTTGATCATTACACGTATAAGCATTAGTTTAGAGTAGTCAATAATTTAAATAACTAGCCATCTGCCTTGACTTTGCACGAATTTTTCTCTCAAATTACAACGATATAATGAAGCTACTTTTTCCATACGACTTATCAAACATACATTTTGTATGCGATAGATAGGTGACAAAACCGACGTGAAGTAACAGTGCTTGCATTGTTGTGTTTCGTTCGGTTAGTAAGAGCGCCGGCAACCCACCTTCTCTAACTACCCCTCTCCTCTCTTCTCCCCATCTCCCTTTTCCTCTTTCATTTTTTCCCCCAAACACAGTCTGATAACGCACATGCAACTTCCCAGTCACCGGATTGTCACCTGATAAAATCACGTGATATAGCGTTCAGATATGTCATCTTTATACATTTCTCCGTTTTCTATTTGCGTTAGTGATTATCGATGAGCAACTTGGATAGGCCTCCTGGTGTTGCTAGTGTCTATGGACGGCGATGATCACCTAACATCAGGTGATCCGCCTATTCCTTTATCTTCTATGATATAAAAACAAAATACGCAATACAAACCATGTCTTGACAATTAAAAATACAATAAAAAAGAATTAATCAAGTACGTGCAAACATTCTGAAATGATGCATTCATTCAACAATTGATTCTTATTGAGCACCTATGTATGATGTCTCCCTAGTACATTTTATTCATGCGAATCCAGGTTGAATCGCTAGTAATTTTATAAAATAATTATCTTTATGTATTCCCTTAACTATGAACAGCATATAAATAAAAACAAAAGAGATTAACTGTAATATGTTTTTTTATACTCTCACGCTTTCAATAAAAGATTCAGGTGAGTATTAATACTTAAAAATCTTCAAAAGTTTTTTAACCACAATTATGCTCAATATGAAATTCCAGCCTTATTTTCTGCTCGAATATGCATTCACGTAGGTACGAGTGAGCGAACTAAATCGAACTCCGACCCTGATAGCCAACGCAAATATGTACGAGTCAAACTGCATCCAGATATTGAATATATTCGTCGCTTTAGGAGTATTCAGAATATGTTATGAGATTCTCGTGATAAATATGAATATTATATTTCGCAATATACTAGAGAAAGTATGACAAATTAAAATCTATTTATACCAGGTGACTGTTTAAATGTTAGCACCGTTCAATCGTGTGGTAGTTTATGGTCACATTTAATATATAAAATAATAATATCAAAACAAATACTAATAAACAACAAAAATAACCTTAGTTAAAATTTGTTCTAAAGGTTTTAAAAGTATTTCCATACTACATTACCTTTAAGAGTAAAAAATCACACCCAGGTTCAATGGACATATTTGAAGGGGCGCTTTTCAAGGTTAATGATTACGAAACTGCTTATTGTCGGAATGCCGCGCGGACTGAACTACTGATACATAGTGCTTTTTGCGTAAATGTTGAGTGAAAATCAGTTTTGCTTTTCTCGAGATGATTAAGTCGAATATCAAGCTCCTATTTTTGTAATTGATTTAGAACGAGAAATGACTAATGATTGTTCTGTAAAAACATTGCTGGCGTCTAACCTAACATCCAGTATAAAAATGTAGTATCGTGATGGTTGTTCACGATGAACTACGAAACTACGCAACCGATTTTCACGAAAGCTGGCATTTATGTATTATTTGGTGCAACTTAAGAGATAGGATAATTTATATTTCGATTAATGGCCTCAACATTTTTAAATTACAAAGTAAATAAATGATTGTCAATGTTGATTATTGTTATTAATTGTAAGTTTCATCAATCTCGAACAGATGGCGCTTTAAATTAGTTTATTGACAGAAAACTTTAGGATCGACTGTTATAGATATGTCAAACAGAAACGGAGACGAAATTGCATGTTGCCGATAATGATGTAAATCATGTATTAAATTCATTCTGGAATGTTTTCATAAGAGAAGAAAAGTTGAAAACATATACTGATTACTTTGAAAATCGACAGAAAATTACAAAGTACATTATATTATATCAAAGTCATTAAATATTCAAATAAATTAAATAGTACCCTCTTCACAATGAGATATAATAGTCGTTTGAGAAATCTGATTCGGCCCCGTTGTTTAAATAATAAATATGATATCCTAAATGGTTCTGTAATAAATTGAATGTGATATATTACGTTTTCTTTCAGAACTACAGTTATGCTTTCGAAATCTCACGGTACTTAGTGCAAGAAGAAGACTATATCCCATGGGCGGCTGTCAACCCTGCCTTCAGATATTTAGATATGATACTCACCGATACAGACACTCATGAATTGTTCAGAGTAAGTGATATAAAAAAAATATGATTTTTTCAGTGTTACAAACTCGTAAAAATGTAGACAGTCCTTCTGATATAAAGTTGTGATTGAAATGTATACTTACATCTTTAACCATCTTTAAAAGGACCAATGTCTTAAGGTTTGTCATAATAAGCTACTATTCCTAAAGAGCAAGATAGGACATCTCGTATGTCAGTACCTGTTTTCAAACACACCTTTCGAATCGGATCGGAATCGGAAGTATTGCTGCTTTGTGCAGAACTAAATATGGCAATAGCACTCCTACAGCCAAATCTTTTACAGGTTTTGCCACGTCTAACTTATATTAAGATGATAAAGCTCAAGAGATTGTTTGAACGCAATAATCTCTGACCTATAAGTGTAATTTGGAAAAATATTTTTGTGTCTATCAATATTTTCTGTTATAGGCGTTATACTATCACTCCACGACCTTTAGGAACGACGTAATTACCTTACAGAGTATATGTTGGAACGAAGTAATAGAGAGATGGGGTGGAATGGCGTGATACGGAGTGTCAGAGACTGAGTGAGGGAAAAATGAAACTTGGGTGAAACCGCGAGGCTTAACTAGTAATATTATAAACGTAACTTATATTTAGGAGTACCTAAGACTATCTACTTGAATATTGAAAAAATATGTAAATTTATTGGCTGTACTTAGAACTAGAGCAATTGTAATGGCAGAAATGAATCAATTATGGGTTAATAATATATAAAAGATATTTTTTACAGACTTATTTATTAAATATCACCAATCCTCTATACAATCAACTTGGATTCGATGTGGTGACCGGTGAAGAACACGTGGCTCCATATCACAGGACTATAATATTGGACATCAACTGCCGACTTGGAAATCAAGGCTGCGTCAATCGCGCACAGGAACTTCTGCAAGCGTTTAGAAACAACCCAAGTATGTGAACAAATTCGTCAATTTGCCTTGATTTTCTGTCTTTCACTTTATTCCAGTAATTATACAACCTCTCGCCATAACTATGACTATTTGATTAACTTATCCAAAATGTCTGTGTATCTGATCGCCCACTTTTTTATAGGAAATTAAGTATTATTTCAAGTTCTTATAAGGTTTCCATACCCTTAGTAACCTATTTCGCAAGAATAAAGTAACACCAGGAATTGAAAAATGTCGACTTACAGTTTGTAAATTCCGGTTCCATACCCGATATGATCCAAACTAAAATATCTACTTTTATGTTAGACTTAGTTATAGCGTTATTATCATATGAAATATAGTGTACAGCGATGTTGCTGCTTTACTAGGCCTTCATAATGGCTGGTATATAATCTAAACATATGATTTTGTTATTAACATCTACCAGCTGTTAAGTTTAAACTTCGTCTTCTTCACATGACTTGTCACATTTTGGAGGTGTGAGGGGTGTCGGGTAACATCTTAAGACTTGAGACACCCAATCCAACCTCACTTGCACGTGGTGCACCCTGCTGAATAACGAACGAAGCAATGGCGATAGCGGGGTGGTAGGGTTTTACAGCCCGACTGGGTCGCAACCACCATATATATGGCGAAAAAGCCCGTCATAGTGACTCACTTCTGCGCGTCGCGTTTCGGTATCAGCCTGTACTGGGTGACTTTCGTCATTATTATGACCGGCATGACAGCGGCGACCGACGATGGATGATCTGTGTCTCGGTGGTCGCCACTGTTTTTGAATTGTACTATGCTTACCATCAGGCATAGTGCAGTCACTTTGTCGTGCTTCAATAAAAAAAAAAGATAAAGGCATTTCTATCGTTACTCACAGTACGGAGTGGAACATTGTTTATTTTAATATATTCTTAATTGAATATAGCATATTAATAATGATCTCTTTACCCTTACGTTTATTCCACCTAAGTATGGTCAGCACAACACGTTTTCGTCTTTCACCCTCCATTGTCAGATGTCATATCAGTGTTCATACCTTTTATACACATACCATTTTTCAGACAATCCATTCGAACCTTGTCACTCTTCCTCTGCTGCTATAACCGACCACTTCGAGATAGCACATTAATTAATGAATTTAATATAATACATTACGACAACTAGTTGCGATGGGTTTTTTATAGAAATATTATTACCACAGCTCAGCGCCTTAACCCTGACATCCAGCAAACGGTCTACTGCTCCGGTCTTCGAGGTGGAGATGCGGACAACTTCAACTTCCTCTGGGGCCTCTATCTGGCCAGCACCGATTCCAGCGAGCAGAGTATCCTCCTCAACTCACTTGGATGCACCACCAATGCTGAATTACGTACTTTGTAAGTATACTATAAATAAAATACATTAAATTAATTTTTAACATTTAGTAAATATTTTTGTTGCATAAGGGTTTTAGTTATGCTTATTTTTGCAATTGTAGTTATCCATTGATAATTAAAAAATCATCCGATTCTAATGTAACTTTTAAAAGTACGTGAGGTTTTCAAAGTATTAACGAAAATTCTAATATTTGTCAATCAAAAATATACAGATTAACTAAAACTTGGTAAGAGGCTGGTAGAGGTTAAGTAGCAATAATAAAATGAAAAGTAAACAACTAATCACAAGTAATCAAGGTTTAAGACATAGTTTCCCTGAAACAAAATCATTTTGGACGGCGATGAAGTTATATGCATCGACTAATTAAAAATGATAATATACATATTAAATTTCAATGTTAACTAGAACTAAGTAAATTTCTAACTCAGGTCACATTTCCAGTACAATAGAAAATGTACCGATTAACCGTTTTCTTTTTAGCTACCTGAACCAAGTTATCGACGACAACTCTTACGTAAGGGAACAAGACAGGCACACGATTGTCACGTCCATCATCAACTCGGGCCCCGAGAACATGGAGGTAGCTTTGGAGTTTGTCATCGAAAATTTCCACAATATTCAACCGAGGTAAGTATGGGATAGTATTTGCGTGACTACATGCTAAATAATTTTAATGCATAAGCATAATTAGCATGGTGGTAGGGTTTTACCAAATCCAACTGACTTTCTTTTACGTTTGTAGGATTCATCCTAACCAATAATATGCGATATGGGTTTGTTTGTTTGTAACGCTTTCAGGTTCAGCTACTCAAGCGATCATTATGAAATACTAGTATAAAATAATAATGCAATTGCATACAAGTCAGGGCTAGAGAGCTCATAGATTACTTTTTAATTCACAAATAAACGTACTGTTCCCAAGAGATAGATGAAACAGTGTCAAGTTTTACAACAAAGTCTCGAAGGATATTACCAATTTGCCGGATTGTCAGTTTAAGCACTATGTCAAGCGGGTTTTGGTGTTAAAAGGCTATTATAGAGTGGATCTATTGATCCGTAATACGTAAACGATGGTGATGTTTGGAATTGACTCATCTTTGTGCATCCACGAAAAACGATTATGGCATAAAATGTATATTGCATGTATATTGTATCCAGTCTTCTCGATGATTGGGTTGTTTTCCATACCGATAGTAGTTTTGACATTCATAAATGCCTTCTTAGGGCATAAACTGAATAAAGTGTTTTTGATTATTTTCTTAAGTCTAATGACGATCAGTCTACGTAAGCGAAACCACGGGCAAAAGTTATATGTTTTTAATTCATCGCTTCACATTTGATTTTGATAAAATCTACTAATTACTTTTAGTTTGTGAGAAGTAAAAAAAATCTAAAGATATTTCTTGAAAATAGTTATTTAGATAATGATCTTTTTTACTTTTTCCATTTTCCTTGTAATTTAGACGAACAAAAGGAAGTACTTGATGATTCATTTATTTATCTGACAAGTTTTTATCGACATATTTCAAATAGCGTAAGCAAACGTAAAGCCGATACCAATAAGATATTGTGTTGAGATGAGTAAAAATCCTTATAATGTACACATTTGTTTACAACTAAATACAATAGATGAATCATTGGTTTTTAAAGGTGTTATGCGGATGATCTCAATTTCGCCTGAAGTTAAGAGATAATGTGGTCTTAGATGGTAAATATGCTAAGCCTTGAGTGAAATTAGCTGTTAAGGGTAGTAACCAGAAACTACTTATAGTTGCAAAGAGACAGAACTTGAGGGTGGTGGCAAGCCAGACAAGCATAGCAAAAGGCCGTACCATCATTCCATGACAACAGAATGATGTTAAGACTGAAGGCTTAAGTTCATTCGCAAGAACTCCCACATACGTCAATCGGCACGATCTTCAAACACTGTAACGCTTCAAACTAATATTGCGGTAACATATATATGATGAATTGTGACACTTTATACATAGTAGGATTTTTTCTAACTGCTACAGGATTAGCCAATACTCTCAAGTAGAAAAACCTGTCATCAAATTTCTATGTGTGTATCAGTATTTTTTTTATTACCGTGTCACTGTTTTACATAATGTCGTCATATAACATTAGGTAATTTTGTAAGTAAACGATAAAACAAAATGTAAAGAAACATAACAATAATTTCCTATCTGAATTACTATACGACAGTGCATGGTGCCGTGACCGTAAGCTAATATGGCAAGTTTGTAGTTGCAAGCATAATCCACGGGTAGAATGATTTAATTGCAAACAGAACAATGAAATTAAAGGAATATTACTTTAGGGAATTGTAATTAATAGAAGTCGATTAATATATTTATGATTATGTTCCAACTATGCAGATATATACTATTCTGTTTCTTTTGTGAATAAAAAATGAATCATTCTTAAATAACGTATTATTCAACAGAGTACAAGGTCTCACAGGAACCACGAACATTCTCAACGCCTTCGCAGTAAGATTGACAACGCAAAGACATTCTGAAATGGTAAGATTAATTATTTAATGTATAGCCCTATAAGAATAAAGGTTTTAGCAAAATTTAAATATCCCCAATCTCTTCAAATCTCTATCAAGTTATAAATGCGTTAGTATCCTAATAAAATACGTCATCTTCGTTTGTCAAAAATGTATACTTCTATATCTCAATATATCATGATAAGTAATGTACTCAGGAGGAACGTGATTTTATACGACAACTTCACAAACGAATTTGTAAAGGGAGCTGCTTCGATGTTGGCTTAGAGTAATTTTGAAGTGATCGATTGAACGAGATAGTAATTTGCAGAGATTGAAGCGGTTTGGCAGGACGATAAGATTTTTGATATTTAAGGTGATATTAATATGAGCTATTTTTACTTTCACAGATTGATGAATTCGTAAGACGTCACCAGGCCATTTTAAGCGCCGGAGAGCAAGCCTCAGTAGCAGCCATTAGAGAGAACATCGCAGCTTCCATCGCTTGGAATAATGTTAATGCTGCAACTGTCCACCACTGGTTGAATGAAAACTTCGGAGAGCCAGAAACAGACAGTGCAAACAACTTAGTTGCCAGTTTGCTTGTTATGTTTTCAATCGTTATTGCTGTATTTAATCATTAAATAATAAAACAAAATTATGCAAAGTTTGCCTTAAATTTCATATCATTTTTTGTTTAATAATGGCAGTTTATTTAATGTAAAAGTGTAATTAAGATCTTGTTAATTTTTTATGGTTCATAAAATTTAATAAAACTTAAGTGCCATTTAATATAAGAATATATTTTGTATATTCATGTAAGTAATAAATACATTTTAAATTATTTGTTCGTTTAGTTATCTCCTCTTTCTTCTCTTCCCGTAACGTGTGTTTTTTCCCCAATTCTTATAGGGTTCAGGTTCGAATTTGTGTTAGCCGTTAGCCGATATTACAAGTATAAATAATAATATATTTGCAATATTGAAGACGTTTACTTTTACACTGTTTTACAAGACTGCCATAGAATCATATTTTCTTGTATTACAATATAAATTTATTATGACAAATCAAAGAGGTTTTTAACAATTCTATCAATGGCATGATTATAAAAGATTTATTCAATCATCGAAGTCAACGCTTTAGCAAAAAGTTGGCATGTTGCTAAAACATTCCAGGAAGTCGTTGCAAAAACGGAAAATTAATGTCCCTTGTTAATTATACATACATTTCAATATGGACAACAGCGAGACATATTACGCAAAATATTAAAATGCAAATATTACACACTGGATTTTAATTAGGCAATTCTATGATTATACAAAAAACCACTGAAGGACAGATTAAGATATTGCGAGTTTCGTTTATTTATTTTAATTTTTGTAACTCATGATTGCCATTTGATACGTAAAAGAAACAAGAGCTTTAATGAAATAGAGAGTCGTGCTAAGAGATGTTGTTACCAAATCGAAAGACAAGTTACTTACTTCGTGACAATGAAGAATGATGATGAAATAGTATTACTAACGTGCATACTACATGTACATGAACCAAGAGGCAATTCTTCAAAATGACTGATTCGTAGGTTGAAATGAGATGTCGTAATCTGAAAAGATTACATGAATATATTTAGTCATTGTGACAATGATTAAAATTGGTTTTGACTAGTATAATGCGTGAGGTTTTCTCGTTTTTTTTTTTTATTAGTTTTATCAAATATTTTATAGTCGATTAATAATCAAAAAAAGTAATTGGTCACGACAAAAGGATTAGCCGTCATAAAATCCTAATACGGGACCACACTGAAAAATATTTCAGAAATGACTCTTTACTTCAGCATAGTAAATGTACTACAACTAACATTACTTCACCATCTGCTACCATCGAACATCAACAACCAAATAACTATATTAAACTTTGGAAAAATACCTCTTCCAATGAAAGTTATGTTTATATAGCGAATTGTTGACAGTCAGCACAACACTTGTAACACCTATCTTTGATAAGCTCAATAAGAACACGCCCTTATCATCCGGAAATTTTGTTCTCCTTAACAGATCGTAAATTTTAATCTAGAGTACATTCGTCATTTTAACTAGTCTTGTCCGACAGTCACACATTATTCATCAAGCCGATCACCCATGGTGGAAACTGATGAAAGATTTCGGTTCCACCTAATTTTAAGAATTAAAGTGTTAGAATTAAATTAACAAAATGGGTACAGTTTCTTTGGTTTGTGCTATTTGCCTTTTAATTGCATCAATACAAAGTTTACCGGTTTTGATTGAACGTTCGGATGTGACTGATAATTTAGAGACGTTAGGAGTAGAAGTGCTTACGGAAAGTGTCAATGATGGTATAACACAAAGCGAAGAGTTAATTAGAGTAGATGATAGGTCGATATTAAGGAACACAATTAGACCGGGAATGTTAGTGACTAGTTATGTAATAGAAATAGAACCAAACACAATCGATGGACTTTTTGATGGTGTTGCTATGATTCAAGTTTCTATAATAGATCTGAATACGCGAGAAGACCCGGTTGTGTTCCACGCGAGGGATTTGAATATACAATCCGTGCAATTCTCCTTAATCGGAGGTACACTCCTCTATGATGCAGACTTTGATGTGGATCCTGAAGAGGGACTTTTGGAAATCGATACCGGTTTTGAAGCAACATTGTATACTTTTGTGATTAGCTATACTGGATCTATGGAAGTTGCTGGAAAAGCTTTTTGGACAGGATATTATGGTGACGCGTAAGTAGAACATCGTGTTCATATTATAATATTCTGTAGGTGGTAGAGCCACACTGAAGCTATTACTGGTTTTAGCATGAATGGAATTGAAAACCGACGTGAAGTAACAGTGCTTGCTTTGTTGTGTTTCGTTCGGTTAGTGAGAGCGCCGGAGGCCCACCTTCCTTCCCCCATTCCTTTCCCTTCCCCTCCTTCCTCCCCCATATAAAGGCTGGCGACATACTTGGGACTACCCTGATGTTGCTAGTGTCTATGGACGGTGGTGATTACTTTGGATCAAGAGCCCCCCTGTTCTTTTGCCTCCATTGATATAAAAATAAAAATAAGGAATTGATAGGAATATACGTTTAAATATAGTGTTGTGTTATTATGCTGTTATTATATTTAAATGTTTGTACGTTAGATATGATTATTGCTACATTTTAGCACACTCGAATATTTTATCATTTGCCGTGGCTTCCAATTCTAATTTGAACTTTAGCTTAGATGGAGAAAAGGTTAAATCACGTTATGTTGGTAGTGTACATAGCTCCTATACATCTCATTATAAAACTGAATATATTATATCGAACGCCTACTGATGTTTTAAGAATATCTAATTGAGAGCAACCTTAACGAGGTTACATAATACAAATACATAATTCTCTTATTACGTTTAAGCACTAACTTAAGACAATTTTTTTTATAATCAACCATAATCTAGCTAATTAACTCTAATTAAGGCCATTACAGGAGAGTCACTTCTCCTCCAGGTTGAGCGTGTTTACCATTTTAGCCACATTATCTTTAGGTGAAATTATGGAAAGCGCTAAAAACTAGAAATTACTTTTTTTAAAGATACATACAAAGCGGATTAAATTGCATAAAAATAAAAATAAATTTTTATTTCCTTATTTGTAAATAAATGGTTAGATATTATTTCCTAACTTTTGTTTTTCGTTCCTAACAAGATCCCAGCAGATTTCGATTCAAGGCCCTTCAAGACTAGTTATGTTACTGATAATACTGTACCTGTCTTGAAAATTACCAATTAGAAGTTTTCATCTAGTGGTATCAAGATTAACACTAATTAATGTGCATTATACGCTAATGGCTAATTGATGCTATGTAATAGTTATTTTCCTTAACAATTCGATGTGTTGAAATGGATTCAACAGTAGAGCTGCATAAAATATTGATTCCATTATATATTTAATTCCCTTAGAAATTCTAGCAAGTAATTAGTTAATGTAATTAACGAAGCGGGTCTTTTTAAAGTCCAAATTACTGGAATACTCAGTTGTATGAAAATATTGCGTTTTTTTTTACGCAATTACTTTGCGGATGGAGCAAAGATATTCATAATCTTTTAACTGGTTGTGCTAGATATAGCTATCTCATATATTATCTATCGGCTATATTATATTTCAAGATAGTGTCACTCAATACAAAAATTCAATTGATTGATTCTAATGTGAAACTTTTTTGAATAGCTTAGATTTTACACAAAATGTTATGATTATTTCACTGATTTTTCTATTAATCTATATGTATAATTGTTATCATTTATCAATAATACTTTAACGACGTCATCTATCTTCGTGGTCTATCTTTTTTTAACTGAGATTTCAGGCAACGATAGAATATAGCTAGAATATGAAGGTATATTTCGCCGCTGCTGTCAAAACAAAAATAGCTCAGATGGAAATTGGTTGCTTCGAAAATCTGTGTAACCCCAGTTCGAATCCGAGCGTATATAATATTTTTTTTTTTGTAAGACAAACTTAACAATTTATTTTAATGAAATAAATAATTTTATTATTATAATTATGAGAGATATATCTTTTATAATATTTTTTTATGTGAAAGAATACTAATTTTGTGAGGCAAACCTAATGTTTATTTTAATTTAAAAATGTTTTTTAAAGAACTGAGTTAGGCTCGGTCGCCCAGGTACTAAATCCATTAATGGAAAGTGTTAAATTCAGTGAAATATGGATTTAATTAAACTTTACAATTAAAAAAACAAAAAAGAGTGAAATTATAGAAAGCATACACGTACGTACCACATATGCTCGTACTACGTACCTTTGAATTTGACTATAGATTTGTTTTTAGATAACAAAAGTAATTTATATTATAATCTTCACCAAACATTTTAATCTCTCTGTATATAGTTGCGCAGAATACAAATATAAATACGAATTATATCATATGTGCCTTACGGCGTTACACCTTAAGGCTTGTATTAAACTGTTGATTATATTACGAGCAAAGTTGAACTCACACCTATATTGCGGGGTGGTAGGGTTTCACAGCCCGACTGGGTCGCAACCACCATGTAGATGGCGAAAAAGCCCGTAATAGTGATTCGCCTTTACGGGTCGCGTTTCGGGATCAGCCTGTGCATATTCAGCTTATTACAGGCCGGTATGATAGCGGCGACCGGCGATGGACAGTGTGTCAATCGGTGGTCGCTATTATTTTTGGATTGTACTGTGCTTACCATCAGGCATAGTGCAGGTACTTTGCCGTGATACAATAAAACAAAAAAAATCAAAATAGCCAAAAAGATTGACGATGACTGTACTTACTCATCCAGGTACATTTATAACTGTACTAAGTTCGACACAATAAATGACATAACAGGACTGTAAGCTGCGAAAAAAAGGACTGTAAGCTACGGTGGGTAATAGATTGAAAAAAAAACGTAACGAGTTTACATAATAGTTATTGTATAATCTTTATTGAGTTCAAAAGAATACGAAATGAAAATTATTAAATTTTGATTTAGCAGAAACAGTTTTATACGTTTCAGTATAAAAAAGATTTTGTAGAACATACTATCACCGCTGTTTTAATAAAATACATAGTTAGAAATATGACCAAATGACCAAAACACACAAACTTACTTTACTGCATCTTGTCTCTAATCGTATACAATATGCATTAAATCTTTTCAATAGATTACCACATTAAGATAAACAAAGCCTATAAGCGGTACAGTGATGTCAAATATTTCACTAAAGAAAACAGGAAGATATTCAAAAATGAAATAGAGTACATATTTCCTTAGAAACGTAATACAATAAAGAAATTTAATCCTTGAAATAACATTATTACATAACCTTACAATTATTTCAAAGCACTTTAGCGAAAGATGGAAACCATACTTGATGTTCATCGACGAATTCCAACTTTTATCTCGAATCCTCTTTGATATTATTATCATCTAAGTTATCTTGTTCGATTAAATTTCATGTACATTTTTAGCGACCCATTTTCCTATATTCAGTACAGTTCAGCTTTCGTATGGGACGGATATCGTATTAAAAGTGAAACTACCGGCCATTTTAAAGCAAGAAAAATGGCCCGGAGTAAATTTAAGTGGAAGTTCGCTTTGTTTTTTCATTTAATTTTGTTAATTGTGCTCACTACATCGCTTCCAATTGACACGAGACCTTTACTAGTTACAACAGAAGGTTCTTTTGTTAATTCTGAATTGAGTACGTCTACTATTGAAACATCAATTTATGCTAACACTGTAATAAATGAAATGGAAACATCAGAAACGATTACTAATGAAACAGAAGCAACAAGTGACGCTGTTCCAAGTAATTCTTTATTAAGACAAATAAGGCCAGGACAAGAAGTGAGAAATTATGATATTGAACTGACGTATGAGGGGAATCAATTCAGTGGTCGTACTATAATAGATGTTGTTTTAACGCAAGCAACTAGAGATGACCCTATTGTATTTCACGCCGAAGGTTTTGATATAAATAGACTTATGACTGGAGTGTTCACTGAAGCGAATGCAATAGACGCTGACTTCTTCATGGGGGATGGAATTTTAGAAATATATCCACCACAGCCTGCAACATCCTATGTTGTTATAGTTGAATATACATTACCATTGGGTAGCAATGGCTTGGGACTTTATTTTGGCGAAGGAAATGATGCGTAAATATTTCTTTACTTCGTTTTTACATTACATACCTGATTGATTATATTTTACAATTAATTGATATACGTATATGTTAAACACTATATAATTGTTTTAGTTTTTAGATTTGTTGGAAGATTTAAATCGTCCGTTAAAATCTATCTAATGGGAGACCTTTTTGAAAATTTTGTTGTTTTCGCACAAAAACAGAATTATCAATATAAAGGAAGATAAGGGTGGTTGTAATTTGAGACGAGACGCTTCTCTTTCCTTTGATGCGTTGCATGAGTATTATGTAATAAAGTCACAAAGATCTGTCAGCCATGATTTAGATGCAAGTCAGAGAGTCGTAGCATTTCAAAGTATGTCCAATGCCTTCAGATTAATGATCAGAAACATCACAAAATTATCAAACGGTTTGATAGCAGATTCCTTCGTTTTTCTAATAAGAGGCTGTAAAATAATAACCATTTTTACTTAATTATTTTTTGCAGCTCCTACATTGCAATGAACTTGCACCCAACCAACGCTCGGCGGGTATTCCCTTGCATGGACGAGCCAACTGAAGCGTCTACAATAAGGTTCACCTTCAACGGTATCGAGTATACGAATATGATAGCCAATTCAATGTTAGAGGATAACAGTCAGTAAGTAGATAAACTGGATACATAAATTAGCAGTAGATAAATATAATGATATCGCCAACCGCGTTGATTATGCTAGGCCTATACATTTACCGATGAAAATCAGCTTAAAATTCATATTCAATATGGAATATTGAGGTTGCTACTTATTTAAATTATGTGGTTGTAAATATACAACAATGTTTGGGATATGGCAATGGTTCTTAGGAGTTGATACTTCCTATCGGTTACTAACCACTGGCATGAATAAGGCCTTTATAACTCTTTCATACATATTTTTAATTAGGATGTTTAAATTTTTGTAACTGATTCTGAATTTAAAGGAAAAATGCATTTATTACACATTTTTTGGGTGTGTTGAGATATTTTTATTAATGTTATATTATTAAACAGTAAAAGGCTTATAGTTCTCTTGATTTTAATAGTCGCAATAATCTATAATAATTTATAATCAACCTTAGAGATTAAATAGGTCACCTTGTATGTATTTTACTAATCACAATAAGCGAATCAGGGCACAACAAAGTAGCACAATTTCTTTTATAGTTCAGTGTTTATAACTAACGGCTTCATAAGTATAGGACATATAACAAAAGACATACAACATAAGTACTTTTATCTAAATCTAATAAACAAATAACACTTGTGAGTGCCAGATAACTAAGCTAAATATAGAAAAGAAGAATATATAATTTTAATATATAATCGTATAATTTATATATAAGATTTTCGTTTAATTCTTACTACATAAGAATGACTTATTTTAAAATATATTTAGGCGCATTAGAATATAATTTATTATATGTATTAATATTCTTACAGAACCCAATTTAGAGCTCTACAAGGACCAGCCCATCTTTGGGGTATGGTTGCTCACAATTTTATCAACTTAAACATACCCATCACCAACGTAATTTTGACCGGAAGACCAGGGTTAGCCAGCCAAGATTCTCAGGCGTCTCTAGCCATCAACTCTTATTTCAATTTCTTCAATGAATGGACGAACAAGCCATATTTTGAAATTGTGGTCAACCAAGCCACGAATTTACATATAATCGCGCTACCGGATGTCGACGTGGATTGGTATTCGTTATCAAGTATTGGTATTTGGTAAGTCCTTCAGATTAATTTTGCACACTTTGTATTGAAAACAGCCTTCATTATATTCTACTTGAAGCATCTTTATAGGGCGTATTTTTATGGAAAGATACTTCTAATTCATATTAATTACACTACAATTATTACACTACTTTATCAAGAAATTATCTTAAAGAATTTTTGTAGCCTCAGTAATTTATATCAGCTACTTTAAAATTTTAAAAATCCAATTATCTTTCTTTTTGTGTACTTTTTTAAATTCTAACTTCTTAACATGTCGAAGAAATTAAAGTCTACCTAAAAATATTATTCATATATATTGCGTCATTACCACATATGTACAGAATATGATTGAGATTATATTATTATATATGTTTTAGTCTGATTATTAAGTTAATAGTATTTTATCTTCAAAAATACAAATATTGTCTTCTCCTGTATTATTAAACTTATATAACGTCACTATTTAATTTATGTTTTTCTTACCAGGGAGCCGTATCTTCTCATGGAGACAGGAGCTTCAGTAAAACAGAGGAAAACAGTGCTAGTGAAGATAGCTGAAGCATTAGCGAAACAATGGTTCGGTTACGTAATATTTCCAGAAAATTGGCGACATGAATGGGTTGTGTCCGGGTTGGCTACGTACGCAGCTTACGAAGCTGTTAAAAATGTAAGTAATTTTAATAATCAATCTTACGAAAAGTCTTACAAAATTTTGTAGAATTTTTTGAACGAGTCAGAATCCGACACTATTGCATCGATCCTAAAAAATTTGTCACTAATAAGACTCTGTATTGTTGTTAAGTGCTGTAAGCTATTTGTTATTCTGATGCAAGTTTTTTATAGAATACATAGCATATAACAAACGATAGTGCAAAAGATGGTGTTAGCAAAATCGTTGATTATTTTAAACGCCATGACTGGATTAATTAGCGTGGTACCTAAAATTTATGAAGTCAGTAAAAAGTGACATATTTTGGAAATAAGACAGTTTTATAAGTAATAATATTTCTCTTACAGTTCCAGGGTACAGGTACAGGTACTGATGTTACTCTTTTAGATATGAACACCCTGTTCGTTACTGACATAATTCAAGAGAGCTTACTTCGTGATAGTTACATAAGTTCTCAACCGTTAGAACTAGAAGAAGATATTTTCGAAGAAGAAGCGATAAGAGATCAGGTCTACGGGCTCTTGAAATACAAAGCTCCAGCTGTATTGCACATGTTGAAACACATACTCGGTGACGGATCGGACGACTTTATACAGTTGGCAGGCAGAGCACTACTTACTGGCAGGTAAATTCATAGTCGATAAAGAAAGGACTGATATAAAATTTATTTTATTATGCTTGATACAATCATAAACTTATGTAATCAAGTAGTATTTGAGATTAAACGTTCAGAAATTACACTTCATTTTAAGCACGTTTATGTCGAAGAGTTTATGGTGAGAGTTTAATTTTGAGTCTTATCAGCCATAAATGTGTAGCTGAATATCATCTTAATGCAGATTTAAGAAGAGAATTCATTTCCTATCACTAAATATTTTTAAAGCACCAGGCTCTGATATTATAGATGAGAAGCAATGTTTTTTTATCAAACCATTACCTAGTAATTTCATTATACCTGATGGTGAGTACTGTACAAAATAAATGCCGACTACGGATAAATGTATGATTCTTTAGCAGTCGCCATTCCCATGCTAACCCGCAAGCACTTCAGCAGTTTCATATAAACCGCGATTAATACCATGACCTCCATGGTCACGATCCAGTGAGACACAATTGATAATAAAGTCAAATATTTCATTTACAGATCTCTTCAAACAGTAAACTCATTGAACTTCATCGATGCAGTCAACAGCTACTGGATGGCAATGGGAAGTGATATGTTAGGTGAATTTAACTTAGACTTCCTTGAGCCGTGGATCATGAATACTGGATATCCATTACTTCATGTCGGTTTAAGGCAAGGCGGAGTATTTTTAACACAGGTAAATACATTTCTAAAGTTATCTTATACCGTATCAGTGAGATGGATCTTGACATATCGATATCTTAAAGCATTTAAAATGTGATAAAACCATTCAGAGTTAGTTCAGAGTTAGTAATGTTTTAAAGTTGTTTTTACAAGGACGCAAGCAACTCAGGATACCTACGTAGTTTTAGTTATGCGATAAACATATGATTTTGAAAATTCATTTTTACTCGAATGGGATAAAGTTATTTTTACAAGGACGCAAGCGACATGAGACTATTTGAAATCACAGCATAATAGACTCATTTTTGTATGCCGGTTGTGAGGCACTAAGTGTGGACCTTGGGTTTTTGTATATCAACGGTTGGCATAATATAAAACTTATGGATCTATTTTTGCTTCATAATAGTGATCTACTATTTCTTAACCATTACTACCATCGGACACTGCCCTCTTAAAAAGATGTTTCAAAGATAGGAAGAATGTTCCAGAAAAATATAGATCTTACTACATAATATGGTTACACATTTATTAAGTACGGTTTGTTTTACCTGAATTTCTTTTATTTCTGTTTTAGGAGCGGTTTACTTTAACAAGTCAACCTCATATCAATTACGATATACCTATATCTTACACAACAAGCATTAACCCCGACTTTGATAACATTCAACCTGAAATTCTCATGTCTGCCACTATGCCGGTTAATATGGCGTTAGATGAAGAAGACTGGGTCTTATTCAATATACAAGGACAAGGTAAGGGCAATGTCACTTTAATATAATAAGTACTGAGAATTCAGCCAATGACGCTTCCTATTCAAGATGAAATATTGATAAGGGTATTCTTTCTTGTTAATAATCTACTTAGTATTTACAATCTACGTCACAAATTGCGTTTAACGAATTCATTAGATCTTAAAAAGAGTTGAACCCATGGCCTTTATAATTTTAGTTGATTGCATCAAGAAAAACGGTAAAGAAGTACAAAAGAAATTACATTAAAATTCCTAACAAGCTTTTGTTTATTTAATTTCATTGTTTTTTTTTATTATTTTATTTGCAAGGGCTTTCATTCCACCGAACATATTCCCCAATTTTTCTAGCTCCATTGGCAGAGTATAATGATGTATGATTACCAAGTAATACAGCGTCTTAACCTCACCCGAATAGCATTCAGTTAAGATGTTATGACGTATACCTATGTTCTGACAATTGCTTTTCATACTACTTATCAACGACTCTTTTATTTTTGAACTGACTACGCTACAGCATCAATTTTTTTCATAGATCGCTGTTGGGTGGTTCTGATTTCCTCATTAAATATGCAAACATCCCGATGGATAGTGCTGCGAATGGAGTCTTAAAGCCTTTGGATATTATCGGCTTAGATTACATTAATTAAATCTCGATATATGAAGAGGCTGATAGTGTATCATACTTATCAGATAATTTTTGCTTCACTTCTTTCAATCGTTGTTCTTTATATACATTTAATGGTTATCAAGAGTTTATGCCTATATTTATAAGAAACAGTATGTTACCGCGGAGCTAGTTAAAAGAAAACAAATACACAATTTGAAATAATTTTTAACAGGTTACTATCGTGTCAACTATGATACTGAATTATGGGAAAGGATAATCGAAGCTCTTGAAGATCCAGAGCGAAGAGAAGTTATACATCCATTGAATCGTGCCACTGTAAGCTTTTTTACTCTTTTGTATAAACTTATCATGGTATTTTAAGTCAACATTTTGTCAATTAAATTTTCAGACGAAAGATTTATTATTATAGAAATTTATCGCAACCCACGACACATTTTTCAATTAATTTTTCACGACACCATGAGTGGGTGATATTGAACTAAATGTAGTATGTTCATTGTGAGAAATAGTGATATGCACATTATCATCTTTTGGAAAAGATTCGAGGAATAGAGGCTGGTTTCTGTATATTTTAATTCATTATTCACAGACTCTTTGCACAAAACAAAGGATGTCCATACAAGTTATTAGAATCTATATACTAATATGTGAAGCAAAATCTTTGTACCTCTTTTTAACCGATTTCCCGTGAACGGGTGAACTTGAAATTTGGCATAGTTAAAGTTTATATGGCGGAAAGTGCAGAAAGCTGTTTATTTTATATAAAATGCATTAGAAATACATTTAATTAATTAAAATATGCACTACTCACACTACTGCTTGAATTTTACACAACATATACAAACATATAAATAAAAAAGACATTTTGAGAGCCGTCAATAATTACGAACTTCAAAAAAGATTGTGAAGAAGGTTATTATGCTCGACTGTATGATTTATTTTTTAACTATTACGTTCCAATTACCATTTTTCATCCCATATTCAACAATGATATTATAAAATATAACTATTATTGTAATGTTTATTATTTTTTTTGGTGAACTCACTTCAAATGATGATTTAATAAAAAAAATAGCCAAATAATACTATGTATAATCAAAATAAGAATTTTATTCATAAAAGTAACCCATGACTTAAACCTCGGCGGTTACAACGTTGCAACTCAACCTCATGTAGCAAAAAAAAAATATTTTCAAAAGCTAATGGTAGTATTAAAAACGTCAGTAGTCCGGTGAAGCTGTTAAGACCTTGCTAGGTCAATAGCGTAGTCAGTTCGAGAAAAAAAAAATTAAAAACGTCTTTGTCTTGGATTCACCATTTGATTGTATTGTGAATCCATTACTTTTCCAAACGATGATACTGGGCATACTACTATTTCTCATAATGAACAGACTACATTTAATTCAATATCACCCAGAAATACGGGTGGTATTTCCATAGTGTCGTGTAAAATTAATTGAAAATTGTGTCATGGGTTGCGATAAATTACTTTATTTTCGTAAAGTTATGTTTGCTTAAAATTTGAGAGCTTTACCACGTGGTTTTTGTTTCAAATTTATAATTAATTTCAATTTTTATTTACACATAGATTTTTTTTTACGTTCATATAATTAAAGATCATGGCAAATGACAAATAACTGAGTAGCCATGATGAAAACCTTTGATTATAGAACAAACCCTTTGACAAAAGAACTCTAATAAAGTTCAAACATTAAACAATCAATTAACTATGGTCGAATGTCGACCATTGGGCGCCCACTAGTATATATAAACGTGTATTATTATAAATCACATCAGGATAATAAATCAAAAAGATATGCTTTATCCGGTAAAGGTCGTGGTATAGCATACGTGAACTTTAAAATAACATAATTAAATTAAACGTAACAGGATCACAATGCAGTCCGGTGAAGCTTCTACTTCCTTTTTATGGCGGCAATGGTAAATCCTTAACTGGGATCCGAAAAATAATTAAAGTGGTATAGAAATTGTCTAAATGTTGGAAATGCATCTGCATTACTTGCAGACTATATAGTCTGCAATATATTGTAACTCATTGTAAAATACTCGTTATACTAGTACGATTTCAGTAAGCTCAATCAGGTCAAATTGGACATAAATAAAATGGTAGTCCAACTTTGTAAACAACTAATAAACTATTAGTAAGACGCCTTCATTCTGTAGATACTAAATTATATAAAGTTGTAGTGATCCCATTCATGGTGATTATGAAATGATCTGATATTTAAAGATGAACCTTTTTTAACGTAATTAAGTAAAATCATTTTTTATAAAGCTTGTAGATGATGCTCTCAATTTGGCCAGAGCTGGTAGGATCGATTACGAGATCGCATTCCGAGTTGTCTTATCTATGGAACATGAGACGGAGTATGCCGTGTGGAAAGCCTTTGTAAGAAATATGGACTTCCTGAGGAAACGTCTGGTTGCTATGGTGACAGAAGATGAAGACCTTGATCCTGATATCTATCTGGTAAGACAAATTGTATTTACTTTCACATTAAATTAATACACAACAAAAGTGCAGCAACTAACTAACCCTGATAATTTAATTGCAGTTTCATTTTTTATTTTGTTAGCGACAGCAACTCTTCAATGTGCCCACAAAGTTAGCATTTTCTGAAACGTCCCTTCTATATTCTATAACGGTCACGCTATTTTACTCAGAGAATGGTGCGAAGAACTGTTGGAGCAGTTGAAGCTACATTGGGTTTTAATCCTGATCCATTGCTCACCGAGCCAGCCTTAGACTCGTTGACTCGAGGCCTTGTAATGGACCATGCATGCAGAGCTAACTACCAACCCTGTATAGCCGCTGCAGTGGATTTATTCTATGATCCAGACAACAACAATGCAGTGTAAGTTGCTGTACTTCCTATTTATTTATTATACTTTATAACGACTTTTGATTAGCTAATTATTATAATTGAGACAGCTCCAAGACAATTTTTATAAATTTATAAACCTATTTTTATAATCGACATATTGAGTCTGTCGTCAAATAGTATGTCTGATACTTCTGCTTGAATAGCTTTGAAATTGAATCAATGGGAGAATCTATATATGGAAGTTTATGTATATCTATGTTTTCACTTTTTCATCTATCTTTCTGTTTTCTTGTTGTTAGATGAAAATTTATTTGAAAATTAGAGCATAGGCTTAATTGGAATTTAGAGATAATACTGTTTTAACTATTTTTTCGTTGATTATTTCAGGAACCCAAATATACCGTACGATATTAGGCCAGCTGTATATTGTACAATGGTCAGAGAAGGTGATGACCGAGTCATTGAAGCACTAAATGATAGACTTGAGGTCGAACCTAGTCACTACGAAAGAGTTGTTATATTAGAGGCTTTGGGTTGTTCTCGAGATGATGGCTATATTCGTGGGTACGTATTTTGTGTAATTAGAATCATATGTTAGTCTGGTTGGTCTTGTAACTTGAGCTATTAAATTGCCAAGAAACTTTTCAATACGTATAATTTATTCCTGTCATTGCTTTACGTTGATTCACATTTATTTGGTTTATGGAATTGGCTTTGATAAATACGCCTAACACAATATTTTCCTCGACTGGTTAGTATTTGGTTTTGAACTGAAGTTTTTCCAACGTACTTAATTTTGAATTTGGAGAACTGGAAACAATGTAAGATTTCCTTTACTTCATATACTCCATTTTAACTGCAGGTAATGTTAAAGGTATAGAGTAGCATTCCACTGGTGTAACTGTTCAATCATCTAGACTTACCTACTCCGTGGCAACTATACCGCTACCGTATCGATGGTTATACAATGGTATAAAATTGAAATAGAAGCACCTTTGTTCCGATATCGGGTATTATAGAGATTGTCATCATCATTTTTGCATCCCGTCTCGGTGATTCTATTTAACTGGTCTCTTTTTGAAAGCTAACAATATATACTCATTAACCGTGGTGCTTGTTACTCCCTAGGATAGTGCCGCTGGATAATAGACTCGAATTTACTAAGCTTACAATTTAAACAGTTTAGTCACATAGTCGTTGTCATGTATTGAAATGACCTTGTAGCTAAACTTTTTATGAAATATATTCCAAACCAACCCTTTTTTTAACACGGGGAGAACCAAAACCCTGTGGTCCCTTCATACACCTTATTGGCGTGGGAGCAGGGAATGCCAACTGGTAGTAGGTCTGCTCCCCCGACAGGTGTGGGCCCTCCAAACCAAACCTGGCTTTGCACGGGTACATGAAAGATAAAAATGAATTTAAATCTTTTCTTTCCACCACGACCATGTACTTTAAAAAAACTGCAATTTTAAAGATGTCCTTACTTTTTTCTGTTTTACTTATTCACTTTTTATGTGAAGATTTATTAACACATTCATTTTCCCCCATATGATTTTACAAATATTGTTTTTTAATACAAGTTTTTTTTCATATATAGGATCTGCAGTAATACATTTAACAATTTATTATTTTCTAATATTCTACTATTATTCAAAATATTATTTTATATATTTTCTATTTAAGATAAAACAATGTATTTAATTTAGGCTGCTCGAAGAGACAATAACTCCTGGAAACCGATTCGGAGTTGAAGAGAGAGTGAAAATATTCAAATCTATCACGGAGGCGAGCCTAGAAAATGCGTGGACTGCCGTCAATTTCATTTCAAGACGTTCTATGGAAATTCAAAATATGTAAGTTAATTTAAATAAATAGTTAATTATCTACTATTTAATTTATATTATATTAGTAACTTCACTGACGGGTTCAGAACTCTATACCAGATTTCATTTTTTTTATTACTATATTATAATATAAACTTTACTAAAGCTTTTTATTATTTTTAAGGCCAAATTTAATTTAAAATTAATCAGTAGTTGGTAGAGTCACGCTGAAGCTATTAATGGTTTCAGCATAAATGGGTCGGCTCGTCCGGGGTAGTACCACCCGACCCACAGTAACACCGACGTGAAGTAACAGTGCTTGCAATATTGCAATTCGTTCGGTCAGTGAGACCGCCAGAGGCCTACATCCTCTTCCCTTCCCTCTTCCCCCCAAACACAGGATGGCAACGCGCTTGCGACTCCCCTGGTGTTGCAAGTATCTATGGACGGTGGTGTTCACTTAACATCAGGTGACCCGCCTGTTCGTTTGCCACCTATGATATAATTTTTTTTCTAGGTATGGCGGATTGAGGAAACTGGAAGAGTTGATATTCGTTCTTGCTGACAATATGGCCGATATGATGTTATCAACTGATGTAAGTAAGCTTAAGTTAATTGTGCAATTGGCATTATATATTATTATCTCAATATCGGTTCATTTTAGTCAAAGCTCAATGATTGGTTCACACTAATTGTAATGTAAAAGAAATTACACATTCACTTTTTGAAGTAAAAAAAAAAACATTTGCTATGAAATTAATCTGTAAAAATAAATACGATTATTTTGTATACCAAATAATTTAAAATTTAGCTGTCGTGGAACTACTTTTAATACCTACATCAGTAGTTGGTATTTGTTATAATTTTTGATGTGCAACTAAACAGCGATGGGTTAGACCGATTCTGGCGTGGCGACTCGTCGCCACGTCCTGCGTCGCTATACAATATGATTTTTAATTTAATTAATATAAATGTTTACAAAATAAACAGTCCTATTTTCCTTGAATCTTAAATTAAAATCTTAATATTTTGTTTTTTATTATGGCTTTTTTGTCTTCTTTTTTCTTGTCGTAAACTGTCCTTGCATGCATATTACGTGTATAAACTAATTTCAATGTTTCACTTTTGCCAGGCGTCCCGCGATGACTCACAATTTTTTATTTGTAACTAATTTTGAACTATCACCAAAATCAATGTATAATATATTAATAAAAATTAAAACGCCATATTATACAAAGTGAAGTCAAGGAATGTTGTGAGAGGATATCATTAATATAATAAAATGTTACTTTATTTTATTTGTAGTTCAGCATATGGATCAACGCTCAGAATAACAACTTATTCGAGTCGCAGATGATTGCGAACCGAGCTCTAGAACTAGTGAACGAGAATCTGGATTGGGATGGTAGGTTTTTGCAATACGTTTACGAATGGATTGATGAAAACGATGCACCAACGCTCGCTGTATCACTAGTTTTAGTCGGCATCACGTTTATGCTTACAATATTCAACCATTAATTAGCCTTTTATATTTAACTATATTACATTTAATAATTTGTATCTTAGGTTTAAACCCCTTGGCTGTTTTTAAAGACCCAGATCTCAAAATAGTGGATTATGTTTTTATTACATGATTACATTTTACAAAAATAGTAGTATTTTAGAATACATAATGTGTTATTTTTCAAAGTTTTGTAATAAATATGATTTTTATAACTTATGCGGCCCACAGTCTGTTGACCTGTGCCTCATTCGTTTGTATAGATCTTAAAACTTTATGATTTTGCACAGGCCAAGGGTTAATTCAATAATTATAATAATTTTTATACAATTAGTTATATAACTTACAATGATAAGTTTAATTTTGAAATATTTGTATAGTTAACAGATTAAAAAATGAGTAAAATAATCTAATTTTATAGAATTTACTGTATATTTAAGTTACTCCACAATATCAAATATTTAGTTAAGTAATAGTTAGTACGAAGTATATGATATGTTATCTAATAGATATATACGAATGATTGATAATATAAGAAACTCAATACTATCTCGTGTGATAGTAACTGTAGTTTCAGAAAGCTTACGTTCGAACAACTGTAAAAATTACAAGGTTACTTGTTGAGAATTATCGCATTTTTGACATTAGAGATGAGAGTATCTGACACTTTGACGTTTGATGTCATTAAATCTTATCGATTCGAGTAGTTTCTGCCAAATACGTCATAGATTAGTTTACAATGCTTTTTGCATCTGTGGATTTCTCAACTGGGGTCACGTTTTTTTTATTCGAACTATGAGAATTTTTGTCTTAATGTGAATTCGAACGGATGCTAAAATGAACGGTCACTTCTTACTACATGTTATTATGTAATGAGAACGGTTGATGTGTATTTTATTTTATTTTTATTTATAGTATAGTTAAAATAGAAAGTTATAGTACAAAATTGCACAAAGTTATTAATTCTTTAAAACATATTATTTAACTAGACATAGATTTTATATAAATTAATCAGAATTACTAATTATTAATAGTTCTAGTATTTAATTATTAGTAATAGTATTTTTTTTTTAGATTTTAGAATTTTTAATGCATTTTCACTCATAGTTTTAAAATATTAAGATTTTTTTTCATTATAATTAGTTTAAGATGTAGTAGAAGTAAAACTAAAATTGTATTTTAATATGTTTTTAATTAATAGTTTTTTGCTAAACTTGAAGCAAACGCGTCCTCTTGCTTCAGGTTTAGTTCGTATCTTATACGAATACAGTTTAATAATTTAGCAAATATATTATAATAGGTAAGTAATATACCAACGTAAGAATAATTAATGTTACACTTTTATTATTGTTAAAATAAATTAAACATATTATAATATGTGCATATTATAGTAGATAATTACGAATTGAATAAATTAACATAAGTGAGATGTTATTGTTTTTATTTGTTCACTGACTAGAATTAATATCTTTTCGTTAATAAAAATCCTCATTAAATACATTTATAAATAGTATTACATTTGAACACCCATTTCAAGTGGATATCTTATATTAATATTCTTATAGTTTTCTTTTAGTTGCGTTTAGTTCTAACGCTATAGAAGGATGTTATAATTTCATTGTTATACGAGTATGTCTCATATTATACATCTTCGAACTTCAACCATTTATTGTATATGTCATTAAAATTAGATATCGCATGCATAAAGCATTGACAGGCACAGGAGCGGTATGCATCGAAATGCATGGGTCATAAGAGACATGAAGAGATTTTTGGTGGGATCTGTCATGTAGTGGACTTTATATTATCATAATTGTTGCCCTTTTACGTAATATAGTTTGTTGTGCACAAGTAGATGAGAAATAATACTATGGAGCATGAACACTGAGATGTCTCAAAACTCCCTGGAAAGTTTTAACAAGGAATCTACCACCTTGGTAGAACATTGAAGGCAGCACACTTGTAATATTATTACCTATTCGATATTTACTAAACTAGAAGTTTGCGTGCAAAAATAAAATAATAGTAATAAGATACACGAAGAAGGAACTGCAGAAGATAACCTATATATGGTACCATCGATAATTTAAGAAACGTATTTCAATTTTTTTTTAACTTTATTTTTGGCAATCAATCTTTCAGATTATTACTGCCATTGTCGAGTAATCAATAATATCACAAGCGTCGTACGAT
>JACEII010000044.1:1546264-1591364 GCA_014332785.1 Antheraea mylitta
AAATATAAAATCCACTACATGACAGACTGAAATCCCGCCAAAAACTCCCATATCTCTAATTTTATGCAGTTATTAAAAATAATTAACATCTTATTAAGCAATAAATATTTATACATTTCTACGTCGATAAATCTAAACAAAAGAATTTATTTACGTCATTACAAAATTAAAGCTAAATACTGCACGTTGTAGTTCGACCGTCGATTAATTGCAAAGTTAAAAAATATCATAAAATATTAATGATTACATTGCGTTATTAAATATTATGAAAGTATGAAATCAGTCTTAAAATAAATGTATACAAAAATTAAAACAGTAAATCGCGAACAGACTAACAATATCCTGATTATAATTATTTATCAAGTCGTTTTAGAGATTTAACATTAAGGTGGTAGTGATTATAAATAGAGAAACCATATTCGTCGATGATTTGTTAGGTAACGACGTTATTTTCTCCGTCACGGGTGCTTGAGTTATAGGCTGTAACAATATAAAAAAAAAGTTATTAATATTAAGATAAACTAAACATAATAAGAATGTAAATTTAATAGGTTTGTACTATTAGATTTTTTTAAAAAAATGTTGCAGTTTACACAGTGTTAATCCCCATCTCTGCGACGTCACACAAAAAGGTTACGGAGGCCCCATAAGAAGTTTTACTTTATAATAATAAGTGAAAATCTCACCATTTCCGTTGATATCAAAGGAAGCGGTCTACTTTCTCCGTGAGGGATTTTAATAAGAAACCTTTTTTGTGCTTGCCTGAAAAAAAATTACTAATTTAGATAAATAGTACCTGGGCGACCAAGCCTAGCTCGGTTCTTTGAAAACAGTTTTAAATTAAAATAAACTGTTAGGTTTGCTTTATAAAATTAACATAAAAAAAAATATCTCTTCTGCTGTCATTCGGATTCGAACTGGGCTTACACGGATTTTCGATTCAACCGATTTTCATCTGAGCTATTTTTGTTTTGACAGCGCCGGCGATATTTACCTTTATAATTTAGCTATATTTTTTCATTACCTGAAAACTTAGTTAAAAAAGTTTTCTATGAATAAAAATCTAACTAGATCGATTTATCGTCCCCGAATCTACCTACATACTAAGTTTCACGGAAACGGAGATCCTGAATATATACAAATATACAAGAATTGCTTGTTTAAAGGTATATAGATATATATTTATGTATCTTAGTTCATCTTGATTAATAGTTTAAATTCTAGTTTATATAAATCATAATCTCTAAATAGCAACGTATTATTTGACTCCATTATTAATTAACTACATGCGCCCGCGACTTCGTCCGCGTGAGACATAATGCAAAAAACAGTCTTTCGTTTCTTGAGTTTTAGATATTATTTATACATTATATAATATCTTGTTTTTGCAATACATTAAATTGCATTTACTTAACTTTTATTTTACTTAACATAATTAGCGCACGCTGTCATTCAAATTACAATATCTTTGCATAGAGTGGAGAAATTTTAATGAAACAAAGACTAAATGTAACTCCAGGATATGCTTTATGATTTACTTCTATACTCGAAGGCAAGTGAGACACCACTTCCACTCTAGCCTACTTAGTGTCTTTACCACTTTTCATCATAAAAAAGGTCGCAGATTATAATTTTAAAGATCTCCCATAAAAATCACTGTAAGGAACATTCTAGAAAACGATAAACTTACAATCTATGTTGAGCAAGATTTCTATCCTCTTGTTCTATACTATTTAACTTCGTATATTCGAAATGGCTGTCGGTATCATTAGAAAGAGTATAGTAACATGCTTCTCGTATGTCCGGATTGAGGCTGAAATAAAGGAGATTTTTATTTCATTGATTAACATATTTCATTAACATATTGGTGATCGTTTATTGGTCGTAATTCGACTGTAATTCATAAATTTCACAAGTTTTAATATTAACGAAAAAAAATATGTATATTTCCATTTTTTTTTTTTATATAACACTAGTCTCTGCCCGCGATTTCGTTCGCGTTCTCAAAAGGAAAAACATCCCGATTTTGAAACATTTTTCATCTGTGCTCCGCTCCAATTGGTCTTAGCGTGATGATATATAGCATATAACTATTCTCGATTAATAAGCTATACAACATTGAAAGAATTATCCAAATCGGACCTGTAGTTCCTGAGATTAGCCCCTGCAACGTCACAACATCACAACTCATAAACTTTACTTCTTTATAATATTAGTATAGATTTTTAACGGGATCTTGGAATATCACGTATTGGATTTACTATTTTATTCATAATCTTGTGTTATTTGGCTGTATATCTTGTAATATTTGTATTCTTGTACCTATGGTTCGATTATTGTGCACGAGGGAAGTGGACTGGAAATAATACCGCGGAGCATTATGACTTGCCATAAGAACTCCTTGGAAAGTTCTAGTAAGACTGCCACCATCTTGTTAGTTCATTGAAAAGATCGCAATAAACGTATAATATCATTACTTATTGAACAATGGCAGTAATAATCTACTAGATTTTGGTACTTAATTTTGGAAACTGGTTGCCTATTGGAATTAAAAACTTTTACAAAAATTAGAAAACATTTAAAAAACCATCAACCTCCTCTATATTTACGAAACAAAAAAAAAGAGAGAAAATCGGGTAAGAAAGAGAAGAGGAATATCAAGTCAGGTAACTTAGGCAAAACTCTTCTTATCTCCTTTTATGTCATATTTAATTATAGTCTTGTACAGTATTTGATAATCTATACTAATATTATAAAGAGATAAAATTTGTGACGTGACGTTGTAGGGGGTAATCTCAGGAACTACTAGTCCGATTTGAATAATTCTTTATATGTTATATATCTCATTTATCAAGAATGCTCATAGGCTATATAGCATTACGCTAAGACCAATAGGAGCAGAGCACCAATCAAGAATGTTTCAAAATCGGGTTTTTTTTTCCTCTTGAGAGCTTCCGCTGCGTGTTAGAAATAAAGAATATCTTTAGTCCACGCGAACGAAGTCACGAGCAGAGGCTAGTAATCTATATGTATACTTACGTCTCCTTTCCTCTTCTACTATTTTCGTATCTCTGATGAAGATAAGTCAAACATGGCCCATAGTTAACTTCACTCGCAAAGCTTACGATATTGCTTCTAAACAACCTAACTTTCAGGATCTGGTCATTGTTTTTCACCAGCTGATTAAAAACATTCATCACTTTTTCTCTCATAAAGTCCTGGAATCAATTTTTAAATTATTTTTACGAACCAACATGAATGTCCGTGGGATCAGAATTCTAATTTGTAATTAGGACTTACCTCCCATTCCCAAAATAAATATTTGGTCATATTACAAGAAGCGCCTTCGAGTTTCAGCAGTTCAAAACCTTCAATTACACTGTCCCATACAACTGGACTAAGTTCTTTACCCAAATAATCAAGTACTGCAAATGCATGTGATATCTCTATATCTCCAGCGACATAGAGTGCTAGCACATCATTAACTATCTGTTGTTAAAAAGAAATAATATATATTGAATTGTATTATTAAATATTATAATGTTATAATCTGCAATCTTGTAGATTCACAAATTTGAAACAGAAAAAGTGTCTTTAGCTGTTTAGGCAGGTTATATCGACTTCGATTTTGTCCTAATAATTATTTTATGCCTCAAAATTTATATAACATATGACGTAAAAGTGAATTAATTTTTACAAAAAATTGTTTTTAAAACAAGCTTTTATTTGTATGCTCTAAAAAGGAATTTAAATTGAAAGTTTCTTTAGATGCGGTGGGCGGTATTTTTTTGGCAGAAGAGAAACGTATAACTTACGCGTCATGATATGCTAGCAAGCGTGACCGACTGTATTGCCACAGTATACATATGAGAGATAGTATGGAAGCTACTTACAATCGCTCGAAAATGGTACACTCACACAAATATGCGTATCGACGAGAGGTTTTAAAAGGTACTCTATGGACAGCACCGCGAAAACCGTTTAGGGGTGTCGTCAATGCGCATGTTTGCGGGGGTGCCGGTGCTAGCGTTTATAGGTAGTTTCCGTACTATGTCTTATATGATACTGTGGTATTGCACTTGCGCGGCTTGTGTTACACTAGCGACGTAAAGTACTAGGGTAGCGGTTTGTGTACGCCAAAATTGATAGTTTGTATTGGAATTGTGTAGCCCACCATATGTTTTATTAATGAATTATCTGTTTAAAAATATATTATTATTATTTTGATTGCCTATTGACTGAATAGATATTAAACTAATAATTTCAATGTACAAATTATGAAGTTTAAATAATTTGTCCTACAATTCATTAACAAGTTCAAAAGGGAAATAGTTATTTCCTTGTTTTGACATATAACTTCTGTCGGCAGTACTTTTTTCAATTATTCTTCTTGAAACAAAATATACGTATTCGAATCTAGCTGGATCTTTTTCTAACTACTATGGCGGCCATTTTGAAATTCTGCATTTTATTTTCGTATATTGTCATCACGACTGAACAAACATATAATTATTTTTTATTTATTTATTTTTTTTTATTGAAGCACGACAAAGTGACTGCACTATGCCTGATGGTAAGCATAGTACAATGCAAGAACAATGGCGACCGCCGAGAGACAGATTATCCATCGTCGATCGCCGCTGTCATGCCGGCCATAATGACGAAAATCACCCGGTACTGGATATGCACAGGCTGATTCCGAAACGCGACGCGCAAAAGCGAGTCACTATGACGGGCTTTTTCGCCATGTGCATGGTGGTTGCGACCCAGTCGGGCTGTATAACCCTGCCACCCCGCTATCGCCACTGCCTCGTTCGTTGATCAGCAGGGTGCACCACGTGCAGGTGAGGTTGGCTTGGGTGTCTCAAGTCTTAAGATGTTACTCGACACCCATTACACCCCCACATAAATTGCATACTCGATGATCTATAGGATTTATTTCTAATTCAGCTTGCAAGATTTGACCTAAACAAACTAACAAACATTACTAACTAAATAAAAGCATGTAAGAATATAGTTTTAAAACAGGAATGATATCTTTGCTGTGACAGATGAGAGTTGTGGTGGCTTATTTTCTAAGGCAGGTGTGTTCAAGATTGAATTATTTTTTTTCAATTTGATCTAGATATAATTTTTGCAGAAAAAAAATACAATAAAATTATGTTTGTAATATGTAACTTCAAATTTTATTAGAAATTACTCTATTTTGATACAAAATTAACAGTTAGTTACTTTTAGTTAGATTTTTTTCTAAATATAATCATAATAATGTATGTACATTATTTACCTTTTTTTTGTGAAATCCCTAACGGATACGCTACCCTCCCTGGGTAGAGGGTAGGTTATATCCGATTCGCACGGACTAAAACCCCACTGTGTACCGTCCGCCACATTGTAGGGGCAGCCAGGGATCGAGCATGCTCACTGACCTGATAAACTGCCCCTGCGGCAGCCTGGCGAATGAACGCCAGGCTTCGCCCTACTATAGAGAGGCTACTGGGTACACAACTAGCAGCCTCCCCTCGTCAGCCTCACCCGTGCAACGAGGAGATGTGGGGCAACAGTTAGTTACCTGCGCTCTGTTCATTTCGTCGATAGCCAGATGATCTTCTTTTAGAGTTTTTGCTATCAGTAGCCATGTAGTATTGTCATAATTCACCCGATAATAACCTGAAATATGTATTATTTATTTGAAATTTTTAGGTGTTAATAATGTTCTGCAGGTTTATAAAAAAGATAGCTTTTGCATGTTCCTTTGCTCGCTTAAATGTATGTTTGGACTATTATTCAGGAACAATAGTGTTTTTTTTAATACAAGTATTTAAGGTACAAACTCATATTCATATTTATAATATAAGTTGAAGCTAATTTTATTAAAATATATTGTAACTAGCTGTTACCCGCGGCTACGCACGCGTTTTTTTAAATATATTAAAAAATTTAAAATTGTGATCACACATCTAGTGTAAATTACAATAATACTCTTTCAAGAATATTTGTATCACACGCACATCATATACTGTAACAGGTAACGTGTACATTATATATGTGAATACTAATAGTGTATCGAATGGGATAGGATTTATCATAGCTGGAGTTTTAAACTACTATCTATACATTACCCTCAGTGCTCACTTACACTATATAAGAAAGTAATGAAAATATTAAGCAATACATTATCGAATAATATGTGTAAAATATGTGTAAATCTTTTATTATATAGATATAATATGTCTATATTTTTGATATAATCAAGTTATTAATATACCTAGCTATAATTTAAATCACATATAAACATATGACTTTCAATTATATTTATTCTTGGAGTCCAGTATAGCACACGTCACACGCGCATATTTACAGTGAACAACATATTTTTGATTAATTTCACACAGACGAATGCACGAATAACAGTTCATCACTACATAGTGTAAAAAAGTCCTGTTCCACGTCTGTCTATATGTCTGTTCGCGATAAGATCAAAAACTACAGAATGCATACATGCATACAGAATGCAGGTGTAGGTATAGTCTGTCTTATTATCAGGGCGGGCAACGTGTGCTGAACCCGCTAGCTTAAAATAAAACAGCTGATTAGTTACTTATTTGCCCGTAAAATTGCCGTTCAAATATTAATTGTAGTCCGGTGAAGCTGTTAAGACCTAGCTAGATCAATAGCGTAGTCATTTCTAAGAAAAAAAACTGTTGTAATAGGTCCAGCCGTTTCGGGGATTACCCAAAACAAATAAAAAAACAGACATATCGACAGAATTAAAAAAAAATGTTTTTAATATAAAATACACTTACTTTACTTTTATAATACGTAATATATCACAGGTCAAAAACTGGGGACAAAACTAACGTAGAATGAAGTTTTTGGCGTGATTTCAGTCTGTCATGTAGTGGATTTTATATTTTATTCATAATCTCGTGTTACTTGTCTCTATATTGTGTTAAATTGGTGACGTTTTATGTAATATAATTCGTTTATTGTACATAAGTGAAATGAATAAAAAATAATATCACGGAGCATCAATTCTGTGGTCTTGAAAATTAAAAAGATAAAAATTTATGAAATATTATATAGAGGATTTGGCGCTTATACCTTTACATTAACTTGGACATAGAAGAAAACTACCTATATTGACAACTTCAGAATTGGCAGTATGGGTTAATTCCTTCGACTAAGAATTGGACGAATATTATTACTACTAAAGTTTTTGAATAGCAACACAAAATAAACTTTATAAATGTTTGCGATATAAACGTAACACGTATAATTAAAAATTGTAAACAAAACTAACGTAGAATAAACTTTTTGAATAGCAACGCAAAATAAACCATGAAAATATTTTCGACAGAATATTATCGCGTTACCATGGCAACGCATATAATACTGACATTAACACGCAGCGGAAGCTTCCGATTTTGAGACATTCTTCATAAGTGCTCCGCTCCTATTGGTTTTATCGTGATGATGTGTAGCCTATAGTCATCCTCGATAAATGAGCTATCTAACACTAAAAGAAACTTTCAAATCGGACCAGTAGTTCTTGAGATTAGCGCGTTCAACCAAACAAACAAACTCTTCAGCTTTATAATATTAGTATAGATTTGTAGACCTTTTGAAAATTCACATTCTCTTGGAAAAATATGTCTTCGTAGCATATTCTATCGTCTGTTGGCAAATTGATGAAAATAAGTCTTTTTTCTTTAAAATTTACAAAAAGTAGTAACAATTATACATAGTGTTGAATCGTTGCGTTTTCTGTCCCTTTGGTTAGCAATATTGATCTAATTAGTATTATTAAATATTGACATTTTAATACAAACATTTTTTAAATTGTGTTTAATCGTCAATTTTAAAATGAAAACATCTTTGGACGCGTTGTGCGGTATTGTTGGTAGAAGATAAATTTATAATTTTGCGTCATGACATGTTAGTAAGCGTGACCGGCCGTATTGCGCCAGACTAGCACCCCGTAATAGAGAGACTTGTGTAAATGTGATATCGATATTTTGCACATCTCAACATACGTTAGATTGATTAATAGACTTTATAGAAATGTATAAGATTACTGCTCCGAGTGCCAATAGAGATGAAAACCACACGAATGTTAATAACTAATATCTTATACCTTTAAACGAGAAATTCTTGTATATTTTTATATTTATATATATTCAGGATCTCGGAAACGGCGTTATTTATTTCCGTGAAACTTAGTATGTAGGTAGATTCGGGGACGATAAATCGATCTAGCTGGATTTTATTCATAGAAAACTTATTTAACTGAGTTTTTAGGCAATGAAAAAATATAGCAAGAATATAAAAGTGAATTTCGCCGCAATGGTCAATACAAAAATAGCTCAGATGGAACTCGGCTGCTTCTAAAATTCTAAAAAGTGATGTCTTTTTTTAATATTTTTTTTGTGAAAAAAAAAAAAAATTGTGAGACAAACCTAGCAGTTTATTTAATTAAAAATGTTTTATATAATTATGAGAAAGATATCTTTTTTAATATATATTTATGAAAAACGTTAATTCTGTAAGACAAACCCAACAGTTTATTTTAATTTAAAAATGTTTTTTAAAGAACCGAGCTAGGATCGGACGTCCATGTACATTTATTTAATAAACAAATTTCAAAATTCAAAGAATGCCATTCACACTGTAATTACTTTAAAAATTCAAAAGAGGACACATTTATTTCATTGTATGGGTTTTCACCTTTGTCGGCACTACTTATGAGTGTTTTAATATTTTTTTGAGCTCTCATGAACATCAAAAACTATTTTCAATATGCTGTACTTTTTCATAATTACTAAATACATGGTTAACATTATTAATGAACGTGAATATGTCTAATAATAAATCTAGGTGAAGCATAAATCTCTACGTGCACTTGAAACAATTCTGCGAACTATTATCTATCATGTCAAAGTCCTTGGCCGTTAGCTAACCATCTATTTCTGTAACCCCGCGCGCCAATTTGCAATGTAAATATCTAACGTAGATGCGAACGGTACGAAGATTATTTCATAATCAAACAATACAACTGAGGATACCGAAAAATTCAATGTTACTATACAATATCAGAGTAAAATGTCACATTATCTAAAACTTATTTATTTATTTTAGGGTCGTCAACATGACAATACACTAGTAAATATATAAAAAGTAGGACTATTATGAATCATTATAAATTTAGTCATATTTATACCATGTGGCATGCTCCAACACTTAATTAAATATTCATAAAGGTAAATATTAAACTATATTACATATTTAACATAATAATACAAAAACAAAGAAATTGAAACAGAAAAAGTAATAAAATACTGAAATTAATTGATACTCTTAAATCATACTTTAAAATATTAGGAATATAATAAAATAACAGAAAGAGAGAGAGTGAAAAAAATAAAAAGAAATACTGAATTGTCTATACTAATATTGTAAAGAGGTAAAGTTTGTGAGGTTCTAGGGGTAATCTCATGAATTAATAAACCGATTTTGAAAATCTTTTTACCAATAGGGAGCCACGTTACTTGTGAATGTTATAGGCTATATATTAAGCCGAAAAATGGAAAGACTTTTTTGTGGTAGTCGGATTCGTGAAGTCGGAGAAAAAACGGTCGAACAAAAAGGTTTCTTACGAATGCTACATTAACGATGAGAGATATATAATTGAGTCTTAGAGAAAAGTTGTCGAGGATTATAATACCTATTACCGCCTAACAAAGTGGGCACGAGTTAGCTAGTAGTTATTATAATTATTACATTATATCTAGAATAAGGTTACAAAAAATGTAAGAATAAATACAATTGGGTATAACTATTCATTTTGATTATAAACGAAAATGAATATTTCTAAACACTTGGTATAACCAGAGAACTAATAAATAATTCTCACCAAAATCAAAATTTACCGAGAAACTGTTGTGATAAAAGAATGTTTTGTGTATAATGGTATTATTAGAAAGCTGTAGATACATCATAAGCGCTTCAACAGCGCTTTGTTAAAACTTGGCTAACTAACTTATCTTTGACGGATGCCCTGTCAATCTGCCCGTATCTAAGCAACAAGTAACTATTTCTTTTCCACAACCGATATTAAGAATATGCCATCCTACTTCTACGTTTTATCTAATACAGTGTGGCGTTACAATATTACTTTACATATGTGTACGTTATCGTGTCATTTGTTGTGTGAAAATATCATGAAGGTAACGCATCGCTTTTTAGTTATAGTATTATTGTTTATATAGATGTAAAAATTATAATTACCTGAAGCCTTTCTGTTCAGTATAATCCATCCACCATTCAAGTTCTCGCTAAACGTATAGGTCTGGCCACCGATAGTGAACCTTGGACGATAGCAGTTAAAACAATTTTCTCTATTTTGTATTAAATAAGAAATTGGTATGAGGTATTCCGATTGGCGGCGGTTGTCTTTGGTGAAACTGAATTGCCTCTGCAAATAACAACAAAGAATGATTTAGTACATTAGTATAAAGTACACAGCTTAGTTGGAAAACATAAGAATTTCGGTATTATTCTTCCTCTTTAGAGAACAAGGCATTTAACTTAGTTACAGCATCTTTTTTGTTAATTGTTATCTATAGTATCTATATGAATTTGCAAGTTTGGTTTTTCGGATAATCTCCGTTATTACTGACCCGCTTTTATGGTTAGAAAGGGACATTATCCATGAGTGCTATAGATTTTTTATTTTGGTATATTTTGTCAAGAATTGATCACAATAAATGTAACTAAAATCGGAGAGTATTTTATAATATGCCGTGAGATGCTAGAACGGTTTGAATTGAAAGAATAAACTTTATACCAAAAAAAATGATAACTCTCACTTCATAAAAATTCATATACCTAAGTTTAATATGAAAACCAAAAATATGATTTTTATGTCAATAGCAAACTAAATTTTAGAAGATTAACTTTAGACACAGATTTCACGTATAGGTATTTCATAAATACATAGCTAAATCAAAATGGAAATTTCATGGAGATAAAGTTTTATTAGTATGTACATCTAGTTAATTGAAGGAGTTAGTCAGAAGATAATGATAAATAAGAACTATAAGCCGTTAAAATGATTGCGTTGTCGCTGCCATTAGCTGTGCGAGAGAGGTAAGCGGGGTGCGGAGATGAGGAGCACAGGAGCAACCCATAGTTACTGGGAAAACATTATATGATATTTTTTTATATCAGTTGGACCGGGTAAGTGTCACCAAAATCGGGTTCTAGGTTTTTCAAAACATTTTTTGCATTTGAAAATTTCATTGGAACCGGTATTAACCGACTTGACACAGACTAAGTTACGCGTCTCAAGTAGTATCATAATATAATACTTAACGCTTTTAACCAACAAAATAAAATTATATCATTTACCTGTTTCAATTGAATAGCATTCGGTGTACGATCTCGCAAAACGTACACATTGATGACCGGATAGCCAGGTCGATGGAACCAAGACTTAAGAATTCTTGAAGAGGTAGAGCCATTGAAGAATTGGTAAGAACACTCCACTGTATCAATATCTAGAGATGTCAAGAAGTCTTGCAATGATATGTATTTCCCTCTCCTGTGGAATAAATTAAATACAAAAGATATTAATAATAATTTATCAAACTTTGCGGGGTTTAGACTATTTAGATCCTTTAACTACGATCTCAGCTGATGCTAAATGACAAAAGGCATCTTTGGATGTCAGCATCGTTCACATATTTATCTAACCTAAAGGATATTTGGACATTAAAACCCGTTTGATATGGTGCTAGAACTTTAAATCCGGTTAATCGGTAACGTATACCTAAAATTCTGATCTTCAATCAATCTGTTACAGAACGATATCCTAAGATGCTAATTTTAAAAGGAAACTAACTCTCAAATACAGCAAAGAAGCCCAGAACACATCTATAGACACATATATTTTCGACGACAAATTTAAAAGCTATCCAGACGGGCATCGGATAATACTTTAGCGACTGACGTATTCCGAGATTTCGGATGGGTTTCTATTCTTATTAATAACTAAGATCCCAGATAAAAATAATACAGCTTGTTTGTAAAACCGTTTATGTACAACTGTTAAAGGTTAGGTTAAAATCACGCGTATATAATAATTATGACATACCTTACAGCAACATACCATCTATACTCCTTTATGGAAATCTCCAAATGTAGAACTCAATTAAAGTGTGTCCCAACTGGCTGTTACTGATCAATATTTGGAAATAAATGAAATACGCTTGAAGGTGTATCTAAATTAACTATTTTCTTACTATGCATACCCTTAGGGCCTTTCCTAAATCTACCTAGCTAGCTACCATCCTTAATATTCATAGTCAAAAATGGTGTTCCGCGTTTATCACCTAGGACCACACACCACAGAGTTTAAAAAGTTTTTCAAAGCCAAGAATGTAAACCCTTGAATGTAAACATACCTTGAATTAATATATTTCACAAATGCTTGGTGAAACCTTTCTGATCCTATCCAATTTTCAAGCATCCACAGTAACGCGCCAGTTTTCATTGTCACTAATTCTTTATACCTTGCTGGTATGTCTATTGCCAATGTATTGTTAAACGTTTCCAAAGCTGGAGTACTTCTATGCCAATCAATTGCCATTGCTTTGTGTTTCATTTTCAGTCCGTAATAATCGAGAGGCTCTCTCAATGTGTTTGCGGTTTTCCCGTAATTATACTGCAAGTAAATATATGTAAGTGTTTTGGGATGTTACTCGCGTTCGCAGAAAATGGACTCTTTTTTCCCTAGACGTGCTTCCGGGGTGATCCTAGCGAGTAACAAAATTTTGACCGCTGCACAGAAATTGAACCTCGTAGGGGCAAATAGAATATACAATCAATCGACGATAACCAAAGATGGATACTTTATTTAAATAAAGTACTCGTACATTTAAATAAAGTACTCGTAGCTATATACTTTTCTGTGAAGAATGAATGAATAATCAATTCTTATGTTGTTTACGTTTCCCCAGTGTCAGCTTATTTACCATGAACTCATAATAAAGTTAAGATAACAATAAATCAAATTTCGTTCACAGATTATCAATGTCTCGTCTCGTCTAGCATTGTTTTTATTTTGCCGTACTTCGGGTATTCGGGTCATTAGCTAAGGTCAAAGTCTATAATGACCATTTAAAATGATCACCATGTGGATATCAAAAAGTGCTTAATTGACATTAGGAACTTGTTACCAAAAATTTGGAATAATCTTTAGGAGTGTAAGGGGTGTCCAATAACATCATAAGACGTGAGACACCCAAATCAACCTCACCTGCACGTGGTGCACCCTGCTGAATAACGAACGAGGCAATGGCGCAAGCGGGGTGGTAGGGTTTTACAGCCCGACTGGGTCGCAACCACCATGTATATGGCGAAAACACCCGTAATAGTGATTCGCTTCTACGGGTTGCGTTTCGGGATCAGCCTGTGCATATCCAACTTATTACAGGCCGACATGATAGTGGCGATCGGTGATGGACAGTGTGTCAATCGGTGGTCGCTATTATTTTTGGATTGTACTGTGTTTACCATCAGGCATAGTGCAGTCACTTTGTCATGCTACAATAAAAAAAAAAGTAGATAAATTTATACAGGAAGAATGAGGAATTGCGGTGTAAGGGGTGTCGAGTAACATCTTAAGACTTGAGACACCCAAACCAACCTCACCTACACGTGGTGCACCCTGCTGATCAACGAACGAGGCAATGGCAAGAGCGGTGTGGTAGGTTTATACAGTCCGACTGGGTCGCAACCACCATGTACATGGCGAAAAAGCCCGTCATAGTGACTTGCTTTTGCGCGTCGCGTTTCGGGATCAGCCTGTGCATATCCAGTACCGGGTGACTTTCGTCATTATGGCCGGCATGACAGCGGCGACCGACGATGGATGATCTGTCTCGTGGTGGTCGCCACTGTTCTTGGATTGTACTATGCTTACCATCAGGCATAGTGCAAGCATTTTGTCGTGCTTCAATAAAAAAAAAACTGTATACCTGTGCTAAAAAGTAATATGCTAAATATGTTGCTACTCCTTCTTTAAACCATTCTTCCCTCCATCGGGTTCTCTCCGGTTCACCGGGGTTGCCGAGCCAAATTCTGCATAGTTGTTGAGCTAGTTCGAAAGTCATTCGTTCTATTTGTTTGACACTGGTTAGACCTTTTACGTATACTATTCTGTTTGCACTGAAATATAATTGCATTGCATTTATGTATTACTTACTGATACTTGCAACTTTATACCTTTTATATAAGCTCTTTTACTACGTATAGATACAATAAACTGTACATTATGTTAATTATTTTAAACTCGTTACTATGAAGTCTAAACTTCTTGCAATTATTTTGGATATTTACTTCAGAACGAAATATTATGTAATTACCCATAATTACTTATTTATTTTCTTCATTGTTGCATAGGAAGATCGTAAAATAAGTCTCCATATGGACCATATATCTATATGTTGGGTATTACAATTGACTTACGTCCGTACTATTGATCTATACTAATGACCATCCAACATTGATCAATTTTAAATTTAATCGCTTGAGATATTAAAACTAATTTCTAGAATATTTATTTCAAACTTATCTAGAATAAATATACATGGAATCATTCTCTGGCCTTAGATAAATGAAAGTTATTATTAAATATCCTTTCAAATGTAGGCGCTTATTATACTGTTTCTATACCTGTATTTATCGCCGCGAACTTTACTCTAAGTTTGCAGTAAATACAGGCATGGGAACATATTGTATTCATTCGTTATGAAATGTCAGACTACGTGACAAGAGGTCAGTACAATAACTGTTTTTCTGCCAGTTTTGCACATATAAAAAAGAGCAAAAAAAAGAACTTAGAAATGCTAATTTTTAGTTAATATTGAATGAGAAAGATCTACCAATATTTTTCTGTCTTTATTGAGATTACTTTAGAGGTTAGTTTTTAACGCAACAAGTAGCCGAAACTTCGTCACACAGGTATGAGAGTAGCATTAAACAGTGCTGAATAAAATTAGCCCGTGACACGTTGTTTTAACAGCTGGATGAAATTTCGCGTATTACTGAGATATATTTGGCCTTGCATGTTACGGGATATAGCTGGAACAATGTTTTAAAAAGATTTGGGTCACGATCGTTTCGACTGATTTTATAAATATTATAGCGCTGTCGTCTACTGGATGGGTTTATTTATTATTGTAATTACATATCTAAAGTCCTCATTTTAGAACTATTTCTTGTAACTCTGATTCGCAAACAGATTGATATGATTGTTACTCCAAGAAATGTTTTTATAAGTGATTTTTGACATTGATCAACATTTAGTTTTTGAATGCTTTATAACACTTACAACCAGCTATTGTCCGTGACTTGGCTCTCATTTAATTGGTTTAGATATTACATACTAAGTGCGTATTTTATCCGGACTTATTTACTGATTTTCCGATTTCAAGTTTTGTAAAATTTGAACATTATATCTTAGCTTCTATTACAAAAGCGTAATTGTATATTATATTGTATATACCATGTGAAAGTTAAAACGTTCGCAGTATTTCGGGATATGACATTTCATGGTCACGATTAACATATAAAGTAATAACATCAAAATAAATACTAATAAACAACCAAGAAAACCTAAGGTAAAGTTTATTGTAAGATTTTTAAAGTATAAGCATAATGTAAGTGCAATGACCGGTGTTGAAAGCTACAATGGGCGACTCTGAGTTGATAACTTCTAATAATAAAACAAGTAATAAGCCCTTTTGCTTTGTTCCTGGCGTTTCCACGTTCCCTTTTAAGTGAAAGTAAAATCTCCCGATGTTCATTGGACATTGTGCTTTAACATAGATGCGGGATGCTATAGGATTGTGTATAATTTTTGTATTTTCTAGATAATTAAGGTCAAATATTAAGTATCTATCTTTTAAATTGATTTATATCGAGAATCGAATGCAAAGTATCATCCATAAATATTGCTATTGTCTAAGAATTCAACCTGTATAATACTCTGAAAAGTTTATCTGATAATAAAAAAATCATCAAAACCAATTATATAGTTTCGATGGTTAATCCCATCAAAAACAGACATATTCTAATATATTATTTTTAGATTAAATAAGAGTTTATGTTGTTTAACATTAAAAACTTCTTTATAATTTCTGTAATATTCTTGTCAACACTTAGTTATATATTTTACATTATTATAAAGAGAAATGATACATTTAAAAAACACAAACTATTTAAAAAGTTCTTTCAAATATGGAAAGGGATAATGTCAAGAAATAACATGGGCATTTATATTTATTGTAATTTTATTTTTGAAATCTGCGTTAACGAAAGTGAAGCCTGGAACAAAAGTTAGTATACTATGCAATTGCAAAAAATTATACACACAAAAACAAACTACCAACAATTAATTTTTCAAGACCGATAAACTGCAAGGGTGGCCGCCATACTCGCATGTCTTTATCGTAGAAGCCGAAATAGTAATAACTCATAGAATCTAGTATACACGACACACGGCGCCGTGTAGTGTGGCTTCGCGTGTTAAAAATTACTAGCAATTGCTAGTGTAATCAAATGGCACGTAATAGAAAGGCAACTAATTATTTTTAAATTATTTCGTCATGTTTTAATAAAGGATTTTGTTTTCTGTTTCTTACCCATTTGTAAGCAGATTCCAGCTTCCAATCTCATATCCGTTAAGGTCAGCAGGTACTGCAACTATATTTATCGGCCCATTCAACATTGGCCGTTTTATTATCGAATACTTATGTATGTGATTTATAATTGAATTGCCGAAGTTCAGTATGAATTCGTAATAGTGTAGTTTGTTCCCCGGTGCCCAGATTATGATGGCATCGCTGTTGTTTCTTGATAAAGCTTGGTTGCTTGCAAATATTGAATAGTGGAAACCGACTTGATACAACGAGATTTGAGGTGATGGTATATATTCAATAATCGTATAGTTGTCGCTGGTACTGAAATAAAAAAATGTAATTAGTACTTAGTAATTTAGTTAAAAAGACCATTTAACCGAAATAATTCCTTAATTCGGAAACCTAAAAAGACTGCCCAAATATGTAATGCATTCTAGACCAATTAAATTAATTTCCTACCTAATGAAATGAATTTAAATATGCTTGAAAATAACTTTACATAAAACAAAAACATAATCAGATCTCGTAAATACTAAAATTATTTATGTATGTCAATGGTTTATTACCAGCTACTAGCGGCTACTTTATCTGCGTTGTCCTGTGTGTGCACACCACACCGCGTGCCCCATTTCTTCACGGAACGAAAGCATAAATTACTGACAGCGTAGTATATACAAAAAATGTAGTTTATTTAAATTTTAATGGCTTTATGTTAAACACAAATTTAACCTTATTTATGATAACCTTTTTTAATAAGGACTAATGTTTACGAAGTGAAACAAAAAGAAGGATCGAAATCTACTCTATTTTTATACACAATGGTGGTAAACAAGCATGCTGACCGCCTGATGTTAAGTAGTCACCGCAGCTCATAAACTTTTGCAACATTAGCTGTGTCACATGCGCGTTGCCGTTACAAATTCAATTCTATTCAGAAGTATGTACAGAATGCACGTGTAACGACAGACAGACCTTTATAATTTTATATAAAAAAAAGTTAAAAAATGCTTTACTAAATATACAACAGATGGCAGTAATACAATATTGTTTAGATACTGTTTTAGCTGGTACATTTTGTAGGTGATAGAGCCACGCTGAAGCTATTCCTGGTTTCAGCATGAATAGGTCGCCTCGTCTGGGGTACTACCCTCTCACAGAAAACCTACGTGAAGTAATACTAGTAGCACTGTTGCGTTGCATTCGGTCAGTGAGAGCGCCGGAGACCCACCTCCCCTCATCCCCTTGTCCCTAACCCTTAAACATAGGCTAGTAACGCACTTCCGACACCTCTGGTGTTACTAGTGTATATGGATGGTGGTGGTCACTTAAGATCAGGTGACCCACCTCTTCGTTTGCCTCTACATTAGTATATACTGTGTAATCGTCACAAAACCACGATATTAAAAGCTAAAGACGACATTTCTCTATTCTCATAATTGATATTTTTCTCCTAAATGAAAACGCTGCAGACCATTCCAGGTCAACAGCGTTTTCATTTCGAAAAAAAAATCTTACTTGATATAGGTAGTATGAGTTTTACCGTTTCACCCCAAACTCACCTGATATGAAATAACCATGACACCTCGGAAGATATACACTAAATCTAGAGGACTAATTCAAGTGTGAGCTACCTGAATACATCCATGGGTATTTGGTAACAAATTCTCAACTTTTGGATGGTAGCTTACCAAACGGACATAAGAACAAGCCACACGATCATTTCAAGCTCGCATTCTTATATAAAGTAATTAACATTTGAAATCTAATTTAATAAATAACCTGTATTAAATACAATCATTCGAAATGTTATATTTGATTTCGCCATTCGATCGATATCTCGTAATGATGAGAATATCTCATATGGTTATGTATTTCGATACTTGTATTCAATAAGCGTATACTTGAACATACTAGTCGCGACGTAAAACCACAGTAATTGACACAGTTCTCAGGATACTCGTTTAAATTGTCAACCGTATAAGGAATCGGTTGCTATAACCACAAAATAAATACAGAAGGTCGACTGATTAAACTTAAATGATTTCTACTCAAGGTATTTCAATTAATGTTGCACAAATACATGGGGTATTTGATTCCTATTAAAAATCAAAATCAAAAATAATTTATTCAATTTAGGACCTAAGAATGTGCTTATGAATGTCAAAGCTAACATCGGTTCAGACAAATGACCCAGACATTGAGCAGAACCGGCAATAAATTTGATTGTGTTTATCTTTTTAACATACATATACACACATATATATATATAAATTAGGTTACACATTATACATACATGGTTTTAAAATTATTAAATCAAATGCAAATATTTGACTGAGAAAATAAAATTTTAATACGATGGAGGCCAGTTTAACCATTAATTTCACAACAGTTGAGTAGATTGAATGAAACTAAAACTTTACGGCCGCATATAGAGATCCTTTAATTAAAGAAAAATGTAGTGCACAATCTGTGTCAACATAGTTTGTGGTAAACGGAAGTGGTCACACTGTGTACGTTAAATAAATCAATGAATAATATTTTTTTAGTTTGGTCAATCGAATAAAAAAAGGAAAGTCTAATATTCGTATGCTATTAATAATTTCACGTATATAAATATCAAAGTAATGGCAACTAAAAATGTATCAAATATTTTATTTTACTCAAACATCCTTATCATATAGAGGTATATATTAGATTCACAAACATACGTGCCAAAGTTAATCTATATAAATATATTATTAATTCTGATGTGATAGTTTAGCACTAGGTATGTTCCACGGTTTCACTTGGGTGTAATTTTAGTTCATACGCCATGCTGTGGGCAGACACTCCGCGCACTTTATTATGTACTCGTACGTCTTAGACTCTTACCTCTTGGTTTTGTGCATTGGCTGACATATTTTCGCAGATAAACAGTTCCAGAGATCCAAATAAACAAAAAAACAAACAATATCTCGAGGTCTATAACATTCTCATAGTAGTATAGATTAGCAATTTCCTGCAGCATCACATATCATTTTTATGTAGTAATTATATTTATCTCTTTATTTTATACCTATATATACAGGGTTATTGGTAATTCGACATATTCCCGTTTGGAGGTGATAGGGGTGACTGTTTGAACCAGTGTTGAGTTACCGTGTTTTGTTTTTCATTATTTTTTTTAATAAGTCAGAAACGCTATATTAAAAAATTGTTTAAAAAATATCTATTGAAAACCTCATTTTTTCTTCAGGTTTATAAAAACGATTAAATACGGGATATTTATCAGTATTAAAATAACAATAATCGGTTTAAATTTAAAATGCGAGGCGAACAACGATATTGTTTCAAAAGAAACGCGAAAAGAGAATATAAGGTTTAATTTGGCTGTTTTTTAATAAAATTTTGATGTTGCATTTTTAATTTATTTTAAAAAAGCTAAAACATATGATAAATCAAAAATGGTTCACTTTTGCATATGCATATGGAGATTAAAGTTATCACAAATAGTCACCACTATTACCCCCTAATAAGAATATGTATAACCTTATATAAAAAAATAACTAACGGACTGACTAACTAACGGAAAATTACAGATTTTCATCCTTTTCCATCACCTTATGAATAAAATTTTCAAAAACTTCTATATCTTTAATGCTAACATATTGTGTAAAAGGAATCTACATTTAGATATTCAGTTATACATATTTTCTTTTATATATGTAAATTTCAGAGTTTTTAGTTTTTAATTTCTTCTAATTAAATAAATAATAACGGCAATCTATTATGATTTTATTCTGTGGGATTTGATGTTTTTATACTACAAGTTGTGCTCACGACTTCATCTACGTGGAACATAATGTACAAAACAGTGATTAATAAAGTCATTTCAATGTATTACGTCCATTTACTTGTCTACTTTTTTCTCGTACTTACGCTGCGTCGTCGTTAAAACTAAAATATATTTTCATAGTATGGACCGATTTTAATTAAATAAAGGCTATATTATTCTCGAAGATATGCTTTATGATATTCTTGTGTTTTATTGTGAATCCAGTAATTTAAAAGTGTTGCATGTTCATATAAACAAATAGACAGACAGACAGACAGACAGACAGACGGACATTTCTAAAAATGAATGAAACGTATTTTATAACTTATCCATAGATACCTGCAACATTTTTTTCAAGATATTCGAATAAGTACAGACACATTACATTTACATCATCTTCTAATATATAAAATTCTCGTGTCACAGTTTTCGTTGCCATACTCCTCCGAAACGGCTTGACCGATTTTGATGAAATTTTTTGTGCTTATCCGGTATCTATGAGAATCGGCCAACATCTATTTTTCATCCCCCTAAATGTTAGGGGTAGTCCACCCCTAATTTTTTTTTTTAGACAAAATTTTTAATTTCTATTTTTTTATGATACAACATACAAAAATACATATAATCTTCAATTTTCACCCTTCTACGATCAACCCTTATTTTTTAATAGCCATTTTAGTAATTATTCATTTTTCACCACTTGGTAAATTATCCCAGAGAAAGAGCTAATTAAAACCAAGTTGTTGTCTCTTTTGTGAGCGGGTTTTATGCTTACTTTAAAATATTTCTCACATACCAACTGGGTATATATTTAAATAAGTCCCTGTATTGTTCGGATTTACAAATGCAAACGGTTGAGGTCGCTAAAATCGGGTTTTAGGTTAATTACGATTTTTCGCGTTTAAAAATATAATTGACACAGGTTTGAACCAATTTGGTGCAGACGAAGTTGCACGGGTCAGCTAGTTATTATATGTATAGAAGATATTGAGGACATTTGTTGAAACTATATCGCGTTCAGTATAAACCGAGCTTTTTCATCACAAAAACTGTAATTCTCAAGTACGTGGAAAGTGTGTAACACATTCTATTTCCGATTACTACCACTTTTGGTTGACAGAGAAAGTTAATATGATGATTCTAAAGAGTACTAGGAAAACACTACGTGTACGTATATGGCCAGTAATGTCGTGTAGACTGGAATCTAGATTTTTATGCTAGTGTGTAAATTCCTGTGTCTGTAATTTCCGCTTTCAAATTAAGCCCTTTAATGTGTGTACTGCGTATCTTTGATGGGAAGGTAGAAGTTATGTACGTTAGAATTTTTCACATAATGCATTTTTACATTAGATTCTTTAAAACAAATCATTTGCGGTTTAAGCTGTACGGCTATGGAACTCATTTGCATATAAGCAAGATCTATAACAATATAAAAAAATCTTTATTACCTTACCTCTCACTGTCCTGATATAAGTTATTTTACTACAAGATCGAAATTGAGATAAAATATTGTCTCCAAAGTAATGAAAGTAGTATGTATACTTTATTTTACCTTTCACAAGCATTTTCAAAAAGCAGTGTGTATATAATATTTTAAATATATTGAATTAATAAGAGATATGCTTAATAATTTTATTTAAGAGGAAATTTCATCATGAATGCAGCAATTTTTAGGGTGTAAGGGGTGTCAAATAACATCACAAGACTTGAGACACCCAAGCCAACCTCACCTGCACGTGGTGCACCCTGGTGAATAACAAACGAGGCAATGGCGAAAGCGGGGTGGTAGGGTTTTATAGCCTGACTGGGTCCCAACCACCATGTATATGGCGAAAAAGCCCGTAATAGTGATTCGCTTCTACGGGTCGCGTTTCGGAATCAGTCTGTGCATATCCAGCTTTTTGCAGGCCGGCATGACAGTGGCGATCGGCGATTAGGACATTTAAAATAATCATAAGAAACTTGTAATATAACCTAATATAATAACGTACTCAAAAATAGCAGTAATAATCTAAAAGTTTAATTGCCAAAAATGTAACCTAAGAAAATACCATTTTATGAATACCAACATCACTGTTTTAAAAGTAACATTATTTTATTCAATGAATCAAGATTAATATAGACAAATATGTTGTGTGAATAACTGAATATATTTACATCCTTCTTGGTATTTCCTATACTCCCACCTATCTAGACTATACTCCGCTATTGACTTTTATTTACCAGGCTTTAAATAGTATTATTCACCAATATCGCTCGTTTTATGAAACGATCCCTCATTATTTTTTGAATTCATGGCATCCACATTTTTTTTTCTCGAACTGACTACGCTATTGACATAGCAAGGTCTTAACAGCTTCACCGGACTACTAAGGCGAGCGCTTAAGGTACTCAGCCGATTTTATATTGGCAACCAGCTCAAGGGTGCACGGCACACCTCGGCTTGGCTGTTGCATGTTGCATGCAAAATCGCGACCTATCTTATCTAACCTAGTTAACTATTCATATATGTTTGAGTTGTTGAAACGCATATGTGTACCAAGCATATACGCCTCAACAACTCCTCCATATATTTTTATCGAGAAATTGAGAGTTTTTTCAGTTCGATAAGGGAAAAATAGTAGACCCTTCCATCAAAATGTGTAGCGTGTAGGCGTGCACGTGTTTGGGGGTGATCGTGTAGTGTTGTAGCAGTGATGTATATTTGTGTGTCACCGTATCGCGCAAGCACCGCACTCAAGGACACCCTACCGAAGGGATCGAACCTAGGCTTGAGCTACTGCCGTGGGAGGCCTAATCGGGTGTGCGGGAGCGAAGTTAACCCCCAAACCACGGCGGCGCGATTTGTGGCTACGCGAGCGTGGGCGTGAGCACGCTCTGTTTCGAGGGACAGGCTGGTATTAATCGTTCGATAGCATCCACATTAAAAGTACGTAAGTATATCATATATAATTTTATAAATCTTACCTCACTCTTTTCAACTCTTGTGATATGACGAGGCTGGTGTTGGTGTACTGCATGCCGGAATGTTCTGAAGACACGTATACACGAAACTTGAAAGCCGCTTCAAATCGTGGGTTATCGAAACATGGGAAGAAATACTTGGCTTTGTTTGGCGACAGTCGGGTAGTGAAGAGATATCTAGAAACAAAATCGAAACGTGTTAAAGGAAGCTACTTCGAGTGGCATTTTATACAGAGTCTATGTTTGAATCTGCGAAATTATTTTTAAGTGATTCTTTAAATAATTTATAGCGTCAATAAAATATTATAAAGATAGATGACATCACATGAAACAACAGGCATAGTGCAGTCACTTTGTAGTGCTTCAATAAAAATAAAAAAAACTATTCCTCGCGGACGAAATCGCGGATAGAAGTTAGTTTAAAATAAAGACAAAATACAAACCGAACAAAGCTACACAATTATAGTTTTGCTGAACCTGTGAACAGGCAATCAAAACTTGTTTCGTCTCCTTGAGTTATTCACAAGTGTTACGTGGTAACTAAAAATCATTGCATAATTAACCTTGGCATTGCGTCTGCGTGCGTTAACCGTTTTATTAGTGATAAATCTTACAATTAATATCATTACTGGTTACACATTACTGCTACTTGTGGTGTGAGGATGGAAAAGCGATAAACTAGTTTCATTTGTAGAACTCCTAATTTCTAAATGTTTTTTAACTTCTCGATCACGATTTTCTACAGAATTCAGCATGTTCACTCATGATTATCATCGCTTGTTATACGTAAACCAGCTGATTTCTTTTGTTTAGAAACGATCAAGGTTGTCGCTTTATAAGATTGTATGTTACTATCAATTTTAAAATTCATGGAATTGAAAAAAGTCTGTGGTTAGCGTCTCGGCTTGCTGCATCACTTCACGGCTTCATGCTAAGAAAGATTTATTTTTATTAAGTCATACCAATTATATTATAACTACAAAGTTAAGTATATGTTGCTTATAAACGGGTAAATTGACGAGGCAGTCGTCAAGATTCTTAAATGTACTTATTATCATCAATTGTTATTAGTTGCAGATATATCTATACTAATATTATAAAGAAGGAAAATTTGTGAGTTTGTGACATTGTGACGTTGTAGGGAGTAATCTTAGGAAGCACTGGTCCGATTTGAATAATTCTTTCATTGTTATATAGCTCGTCCACCGAAAATAGTTATAGGATTATATATCATCACGCTAAGACCGAATGTTTGAAAATCGGGATGTTTTTTCCTTTTGAGAACTTCTGCGTGTTAGTGTCAGTGTATCTATTCCACGCGAACGAAGTTGCAGGTAAAGGCTAGTTAAGTTAAGTTTTTCGAGCAATGTATGTATAATATATAATTTTATAGGTGGTAGAGCCGCGCTGAAGTTATTACTGGTTTCAGCATGAATGGGTCGGTGCGCCCGGGGTACTACCACCCGACCCACAGAAACACCAACATGAAGTAACAGTGCTTGCATTGTTGCGTTTCGTTCGGTCAATGAGAGCGCCGGAAGCCCACCAATCCTTCCCCCCTCTTCTACCCAATACCCTCCCCTTCCCGTGCCTTTCCCTCATCACTCCTCCCTCCAAACACCGGCTGGCAACGCACATGCGACTCCCCTGATGTTGCTATGGACGGCGGTGATCACTCGACGTCAGGTGACCCACCTATTCGTTTACATCCTACGATATTTAAAAGGAAATGGATAAACAGCCAGTCTGAATAAGCTCTGTAGTTGAAGTGACGTCGGCATTATATTTTTAATAATTGACAATTGATTTATTGTGATTTATTTATTTATTTATATTGCGTTAATCTTAAGAGCATAAATTATTTTTTTAATTTTTCAATTAAGACGATAACAATTGTCTTTAATGTTAAACAAAATATTGTATTTAATCAACCATCATTGTTTACACGATAATATTTTAGGTTATATATCATGAACTAGAAAATGCCCGAAATTCTGCACACATTTATTATTTTTGGTTGTAATAACCATATATTGTAATAGTTGGTTGAGTTGTAATTAAATGGATATAGTGTAAATATTCTCAGAGTTTAATAATTATTTATACATAACAATTGTAATGGTAATATCATGGTTAAAGTATTATTTAATTATATATTATAGTATATAACACTAGATTATGGCCGCGGCATCGCTGGCATTAATAGTAATTTTTCTGGGTAAAAGATTTGTATAGTCTCTTCTTATACCAATGTCACTTGTAAAATTTTTGACCATTTGTTGAAGATTTAATGGATGAAGTCTTACAAACAAACATAGCACCATTCTTGACAATATTAGTTAACATTACTCTTCTCCTTGAAAAAGTTTACGGCGGTTTTCGTCGTGATTAATTGAATGATTTTGGAGTTTTTTGATTTCAGATATATTATTATTTATTTATTTATATAACAAACAACCAGGGTTCATAATTCAAACTATATACTAATACATAATTAGGTATTTAGTTTAAAAATAAAATTAAAATTAATTATTTTAATATGTGTTCTTATACAAAGTTGTATAAATATGAAATAAGATAAATCCCTACAGTATTATTATACAATAATCATCCAGTGTTTCATGAAAGGACTATCCTAGACCACCCAGGATTGATATTCATTTTTAACTCTTTGTCACGTTGTAGAAAGTCTCACAATTTCATATTTCTTATGTAGAATATTTCTTTGTCAGTATTATTAAAGGCAAATATAAATATATTAATTATTGTCTTCATTTTAAGATATTTCGCATTTGCAACGATTTTGAAAAGCAACCGCGACACAACACTCGTCCCCTCATAAAAGCTTAACGAACCATATGAAAAACGATTTATTAGGATAATTAACTATGATCCATTGTTATAAAGAAGGCTACAGGATGTTTATCCTGTGACCTTTACGTTTACGATGTAGTCTGTTATACAAAATGTTAATTTATGCAAAGATTAATTAGTTAAACTTGGTCCGAGACATAACGACGCGTGTCCAAAGAGCAATTACTTTTTTTTCGAACTGACTACGCTATTGACCTAGCAAGGTCTTGACAGCTTTACTGGACTACTAAGGCGAGCGCTTAAGGCATTCAGCCGATTTTATTTGGGCAACTAGATCAAGGGTGCGTAGCACCCCTCGGCATGGGCTGTTGCCTGATACATGCAATTGCGAGTTATCTAAGCTAATCAAGCTAAGCTACATGTTCATACTTATATGAATTATTGAAACGTATATGTGTACCAAGCATATACATATACTGAATAACTCCAATACATATTTTGTGTTGGAAAGTTTTTCTAAACTATTTCAGTTCGATAAGGGAAAAAGAAAAATAAAACCGTTCCACTTTCATGTGTAAGCATGCGAGCGTGCACGTGTGTGGAGGTGATATGTGTACTGTTTTTATAGTATTGTAAGATTTTGTGTCGCTGTATCGCACAAGCAGCGTCCTCAAGGGCTCCATGCCGAGGGAACGGACCTGGGCTTGAGCCGCTGCCGAGGGGGCATTTAATTGTCTCGTTATTAAAATACTTTTTTAGTCGCGTTTAAAAAGTTTTGGTAGGGAAAAACTTATGAGTGCGCGTCACCGATCTCCTCGATATGCTAGTGACATATTACGCGTGCCCCACATTAGCGACGCGTAGTATAGCGTCCTGTGTACAAGTAATATTGGTATCTGTATAGAGCTGCACAATATATCATATATTTGATTAATTAATAGACTGTATAGAGGTGTATTTAATAATTATCACTCGAAGTGCCAGTTTGCAGCTCTCGAGATATAGAAATGGAACTACATATATAGAGGAGGACGCTTCACTAATATAAATAACAAAATCTAGTATTTTTTTTATTTTGAAGTTAAAACTTCTTTAGGCGCGTTGAGTGGTTTTTTTTTATTGATTTTTTTTTTCTCGAACTGAAAACGCTGTTAACCTGTAGAGGTCTTTACAGCTTCACCGAACTATTGAGGCGAGCGCTGAAGGCACTCAGCCGATTTGGGATGTTTGGGCGACTAACTCAAGGGTGCACGGCACACCTCGGCTTGGGCTGTCGCCTGTTTTGTGCAAAAATCGCGACCTATCTGAGCTAACCTAAGCCAGCTATCCTGATATACGTATATGAGTTATTGAAACATGCATGTGTACCAAGCATGCGTGCCTCAACAACTCCTATATGTATTTTGTGTCGGATAAATTCCTCTAAACTATATAGGATATTATTTTATTTCTCTGAAAAAGAGAAACAGTGTGTGAGCGTGTAGGCGTGCATGTGCGTATAGGTGCTATGTGTAATGTTGTAGCAGTGATGTGAGGTTTTGTGTCACTGTATCGCGCGAGCAGCGTACTCAAGGGCTCCACGCCGGGGGAACGGACCTAGGCTTGAGTCGCTGCCGAGGGGGGCCTAATCTGGTGTGCGGGAGCGAAATTTACCCCCAGACCACGGCGGCGTGATCTGTGGTTACGCGGGCGTGGGCGTGAACACGCTCTGTTTGGAGAGACAGGCTGGTACTGATCGTTCGCTGCCGTTATTTTATCCGGAGGATCGGTGAAAATATGTCGCGGTCGTCTTTTGTAACGCGGAACGATTGGTACGGTTTCGTAATTCGAGGCGGATACCACTAACTGACTGGGATGATTCGCGGCTTTTTCAAAATATCTAGTAGTTAATGATTTTACGTACGTCCAGATAGTAGGCAACTCCAGGCCCCTGTGGAGATCCTCATTCCTAACGTACGGTGGAGCACCGGTGGCTTTACGTAAGAATCGGTTTTGAATTACTTGTAATTTATCGAAATTATATTGTGACATGTGTGCAAAAACGGGTGAACTATATGTTAGAATAGGACGAATACACATCTTATATAACGTAAGCTTATGTCTGATGGACATCTTATTTTTGTGACAAATTATCGAATGTAACCGACCCATGACCATAGCGGCCCTGTTTCTGACTATTTCTGTGTGTTGTTTAAACGTGAGGCGTTTATCCAACGTGACTCCTAGGTATTTAACCTGATTGGCCCAAGGAATCTGTGTACCGTACAATTTAATAGGCGCGAGTTTGCGTTCATGCTTATTGGATATCGGGTCGAAAAATATCGCGGCGCTTTTATCGGGATTTACTTCTATACGCCATCGAATAAACCAATTACCGAGTGTGCTAACGGCCTTTTCGATGCGTGTCTTAAGAACTTTCGGATGCCAACCGGAAGCGTAGAGAACTGTATCGTCAGCATAACAACCTACCTCTACTTCCGGAAGCCGAGGTAGGTCACTGACGAACAGATTAAAGAGTGTGGGTGCCAGAATGGATCCTTGAGGCACACCCGAGCGTATCGGGTGGGATAAGGACAGTTCCCCTTCCACTCTATAGCGGAAGGACCTATCGGTGAGGTAGTCGCGTAGTATGTGAACTAACCTATCGGAGATACGAAACTGAATCAATTTATGTATGAGCCCTGAATGCCATACCTTATCGAAAGCCTTTGCGACATCGAAAAAGACTGCTATTGAGCGTTTCGGATTAGGATTAGTCGGAAACGGATTAGGATCCGGATCTGCATTAAATTTCGAGAAAATGTACTCCGTGAGGCGGTGCACTTGATTCGTACAAGAGTGTTCGGCTCGAAATCCGAACTGCTCAGGTGGTAACAGATCTAACTCTGATATGGATGTCTGGAGACGGTTCAGAAGGAGCCGTTCGTACAGTTTACCTAACGTATCTAATAAACTAATAGGGCGATAGCTATCGGGAAGCGTAGCTTTTTTGCCGGGCTTGTGAATGCCTATAACTACAGCCTTCTTCCAGGCGGCTGGAAAATGACCCTGGGACATGGCCGCATTGAAGATACAGACCAATAGAGCTATGATGCGATCAGGAAGGAGTCTCAGTACTTCGTTCCTGATCCCATCGGGACCTGGGGACTTCCTAAGCTTTAAACGCTTGATGGCATCCGATACTTCATCAAAGGTGACAGGGGTTAGAGTATCCGCCGGAGGGGACGCGAGTGCGCGCTCTACCGAGGACTCGATCGATCCAATATGTATAGAGTCAGTATTGGCTGTGTTTGGTGAACACTGTTTTTCTTAACTCGCTGCGAGAGACTCCGCCTTGTCTAGACTATCGAACGCGGGAGGCAACCCGGTGCCTCTATCGAGAGGGGGCATAGGAGTAGTCACGTCTGACTTTAATGATCGCACGAGCTTCCAGTACGCCAAGTGAGATGGCTGGATACTCTCCAGAAGCCTGTCCCACCTGTCGGCCCGGATCTCTGCGATACGAGCTTTAACCTGTTTGCGTAATAACCGTAAGCGATCGCGATTTTCAACCGACGGGTACGTGTCGTGAGCTCGAGTCGCGGCGTTCTTTTCCGTGATCAGCGCTCTCACGTCATCTGGGAGTATAAAACGGCGATCATTCACCGCTTGTACCTCTTTCGAGGTCTCATTAACGGCGGTCTGGAGATAGCTGACCAGGGAATCGATAGCCAGATCCGCGTCAGCTTTTGACACTAACACGTCCGGAATATTATCTAACAAGTTTGATGACGAGTTACCTCTGAGATAACGTTCGAGTTTCGCGTAGTCGGCCACCCTTACCGGCGGAGGGGTGGTGTCTGTATTTGAACCTAGCTGTAATATTACCGGGCGATGGTCGGAGTCAAGTTCGTGTACGACTTGAATAAGTTGTAACCGAAGCGTGACATTCTTTAAAATAGCTATGTCTAAGACTGTCGGTCGACAGTTGTCCTGATAATGAGTGGGTTCCATAGGGGCTATGACGTCAAACGCGAGATCGTCACTTAGTTTGTCGAGTATCTTCCCGTTTCGAGAAGTAGTCGGACTGTTCCAAATGACGTTCCCGCTGTTGAGGTCCCCAGCAATAATAACGGAGTCTCCTAACTGGAATATCGCCTCTAAATCGGATTTTAATAGCTCTCTATTCGGCGAGAGATATGCGGATACTATTATAACGGATGGATGACCGGTCATCCCTAATTTACATACTGACACTTCCATATTGGATAGAACGGGCGGATCAATCGGCATACAATAAAGTGAGAGTTTATAGTAAATTAAGGTGCCACCCCCGCGAGTGACACGATCATTTCTGACTATGTTGTAATTCGCGATCGCGGGATTACGCATTTTTGGTTTTAGTTGCGTTTCCTGTATGAGGAAAACGTCTATCTGTCTGTTACATAGAAAGGCAGCTACTAGATCGCGCTGTGTCCTAAGGGATCTTGCGTTGTAAAACGAAAGATATAGACCGCGCGGTTTTATTTTGTTCATAGCCACGAATTTATTTATTTACAATTTTGAGCCTCACGGACGAGGCGTTGCAGGGTCGTGGCAATGCCTGGATATTTCGCGAATGCGCTGAGCTGGCCTAAACCTGTCTCGGTCTGGAGAATTGTGTAAAAACCTAGTACTTCTTGCATGTCGTGTTTCAGGATTAGCTGGTGAATCCAGTCAAGCCCGGCGAGGCCAAAAAAGAAGGCTGACGCGGCCTGTGCTGGCTTTGCCTGTTGGGGCTGAGCTTGAGGCTTAGGAGCCTGGGGCTCGGGTCGGGGCGCCCAGGGGGCCAGAGGGGCCCGCCCGGGTTTTGGTGCACGCAGTACAGAGTATGCCGCGTGAGATGCGGTTGCGGACGTTGCCGGGGCGCGAGAGACACCCGGCAGGCCCGGGAAAGCCTGCATAGACATGGGAGGTGGAGGCGGAGGGCGGGCGGCGGCTACAGGCGCCCTGGGCGCCTGTCTCGCTTGACGAGGGCGTTGTGTGCGCGGCGCGCGGGGGCAGCCGCGATAATTCGCGGGATGTCCCGCGTTACCGCACAACACGCAACTGGGGGGCTCAGGGGTGTCGGGTGTACGCCCACACTCCTTTGTGGAATGATCACCTAGGCACTTGACGCACCTAGGGCGGAGGTGACAGTTACGCGCCGAGTGGCCGTAACTCTGGCAGTTGTGACACTGCGACGGAGTATGGGTTTTTCGGGGAGGCTCAACGGTGATGCCGTTGAGGTTGCAAACGGAGGTCAGGCTAAATATAGCCTTACCCTCATGAGAGCGGTCTAGGAGGACCAAGACCATGTTGTAAGGGGCTCGAGTTCATGGGTGGTACATTCGATGTACCTCTCTGACCGGGAAATTCTGCTCCTTAAGGGAGGCAGCCACGTCCTCGACCGAGATCTCGGCCGGAACGCGACGAATCACTACACGAAGGAGGCGTTCCTCCTCGAGAGTGAAGGTGAAATAAGCCAACTTGGCTTCCCGGAGGAATTTAGTCAGCTGTCGGAAGTCGTTAATCGAGGGGACCTTAACCTGGATACCCGTCGGGGTATTAAGGGCGGACGTATAATTAATTTTTTGACATTTTAAACTATTCGAAATGGACGTCCACTTGGACTTGTCCTGTATAGTAACCGGAGGCGGTGCGCGGGGCTTTTTAGTCGCCGCTGCGGAGTCCGTAGCGCCGTCTTGCGAGACCGAGACGGGGTTAGCTCTGTTCGAGCGCGGTATAGACGTGACGGGCGCCCGAGCGCCATCTTTGTTGCGAACTATTTTTTCTGCCGGGCGTTCGGTACCCGGGTCGGAGTCGGAGGAGCGCGATCCGCGGCGGGGGCGCCTCCGATATGTAACCGTTTTGAAGTCATCGTCTTGCGCAGAAGGCGCGGAATTCGCGGATGGCGCGGTAATCGCGGGCGTGAGAGATGCGGCGGGCGCGACCGTGTCTAACTCCATTTCGGAGCCGGCCTCCGAGCTTGAGCTCGACAACTGTCCTCTATCCGCCTCATTCAGCGGTGACTCCGGTGAGTCTGAGGTCTCACATTTGTCAGACACTGCCATACGGGGCACATACAGAATGTTATCCGTGGGCGGGAGACAATGACGCGCAAGGATGGCGTCGACGACGCTTTCGTCAACTCCATACGCTAATAGGTCGTCGCGGAGTCCTAATACGAAATCGTTTTTGAGAGCCATTCCGTGGCCCGAGGGGGACGCGAACCAACCTCCCTGCCTTAAGGGCAGGGGGGCACGCCAAACGAAAAACTAGGGAACTATCTTGAGTCCGGTCCAAGAGAGTTGTTTAAACAAAATGAGAGCACAAAGCATGTAAATGAGTGAGCGAGACAAGGGAACATATACTACGTAAATAATACACTATAAAATAAATAAGTAGCAGTTAAGTAGATAGATAAATAAGTAGTTACATATATAAAGATAGGGTTGATGGATAAATAATAGAAAAATAAATAGTAATAAGATGATAATAGATAAATAATTAACTGAATAGACAAGTGGTTAAATAAATAAATAGAGGCGTAAATATATAAGTAAGGGAATGTCTCACTCACTCAGGTAGATGCTTCACACGTGCGGCGCAGCTGTGTGGAATTAATATCAAACACAAAGCACAACGAAACACGAAAAACAACGGGTCGTCACTAATCTGCGAGTACCGAAGTCGAAAACAAAAGATATCGGGCAGATGCGTTCGCCGCCAAGGCTGGGCATCGACTCTCTTTTTTTATTGACAGGAGACTTTTTTTTATATATCATAGGCGGCAAACGCACAGGTGGATCTTGGTGGATCACCTATTGTTAAGCGATCACCACCGTCCATAGACACCAGCAACACCAAAGGAGTCGCGAGTACGTTGCCAGCTTGTTGGTGGGGAAGGGGGAACGAGAAGGGAAGGAAAGGAGAGGGGGAGGTAGGCCTCCGGAATAGTAGGACTAGTAAATATATAAAAAGTAGGACTATTATGAATCATTATAAATGTAGTCATATTTATACCATGTGGCATGCTCCAACACTTAATTAAATATTCATAAAAGTAAATATTAAACTATTTGACATATTTAAAGATTTAACATTATAATACAAAAACAAAGAAATTGAAACAGAAAAAGTAATAAATTAATAATAAAAATAAATAATAAATATAAATAAATAAGTAATAAATACTGAAATTAATTGATACTCTTAAATCATACTTTAAAATATTAGGAATATAACAAAATAACAGAAAGAGAGAGAGAGTGAAAAAAAAGAAATAATTAACCAATTAAAGCTGTATTTTGTGAATAGACTGATATGCCTCTATCGCTGTTTTAAAATGATTTCGTTTAGAAGAGAAAATGTCGCACGTTTTAGGGAATGAGTTATATGACCTAGATATTCTGTTGACTGGAGAGTAAAAGCCTAAATTAGTACGTGAATGAGAAATGTAAAATGGGACATATTTATTAGATCTTGGAAGCTTAACAGGAATATTAAATTTGAAGTGATTAGTAATTTGTGGACAATCAATTTTGTCATGAAAAATATCAAATAAAAACATAACTTCTAATATTACTCTTCTATAATTTAAGGAGGATAGTTTGAAGTGATTAAGTCGGTCATTATATTTCGTAATCGTATTGAACTACATTGCTATTGTAGCAAAGATGCCATAAAAGTCTTTTCTGTACTCGTTCTGTTTTTTATATAAATATCGTAGTGTGGATTCCAGATTAGACTGCAATATTCTAAATTAGGTCTTACTAATGATTTATATAGATGTATTTTAGTGCTGCAATTCTTAAAATTGTTAACAATTTAAATTTATAAATTATGAAATTTAAATAATTCACAATACAATCGATTTAAATATTCCAAAGAAGAACAAAATTATAAAATTTTTTACAGTTTCCAGTTCTGTAAGTTATTACACACGAATCACATAAAAAGTACTGGATGGATTTGGATCCATTAGTTTCAATTTTAAGCTTTTGGTCCTTATAAAAAAAAATATCACGACATCTTCATTAAACATAAATTTATTACCTAATTATGAAACTACAATTCTTGTAAGCACTATATGTTCAGCGATATAAGTTGTTTTGTCGTGGAAAAGTGGTGCAAGCGGTATGCTGCGCATGCGCGGGAAAGAGAAAATAAACGGATAACCTTTACGAATAAATGTTACAAACAAAGAATATTTTTGTTTCCATTTCTTTTCTTCTGTATATAATTTTTTGGAAATAATAAACAACGTAAATTAAGTCGTAGTTATTAGCTAATTGTAACTATCCTGTTAAATGTGTGACCATGTGTGTGAAATGTTACCAATTCTCGAATGGAATAATTTTACAATCATGTTTTTCATAACTCCATAAACATTGTTTTAATGCGTTTTACCATATTAGATCAAATGTAAGGCCTAGACAGCACGTGGGAGAGAAGGTCAACCAGTACCATTATAGGCGGCCAAGTTTGACTGGTGGCTTGTAATTGGTTAGCATTACGGATATTTTGTAAAAAAAGTCTAGGCTTCCTTATGACTATCCACATAAGTAAAAATTCAAAATAATACAATAACTGAGTTGGTTTTTTTTTTATAAATCCATTACTGTCTGAATTATTTAAATAGCATAATTTAATATTTACATCTTTTGACACTCCGAGCAATGATTATATAAGATGCGACAATGTTATACAGAAACGCAAGTTTAGCTTTTAAAATTTGAATAAATGTACCTAATTGTTGTGGAATTTAAAATGTATGCAATGTTCTGACGTTGTATTATAATCAATTTGTGACAAAGCTCATATTAAGGAAAAACGATGGTGATGATCTAATATTGTTATTCAACTGCGAAGATAACTTATAACCTCACGATTATTATTACCACAATAAATATGAATAACGTATAATTCTAATGAATTGGAAACAACAATTAAAATAATCTCACATTGACTATACAATGCAATGTACAAATGGACATGAGTAATTAATTGAAACAAGCCAATGATAAATTCGTTGACATAATTGCTCAAGTCATTGCAATCAAATGACATAATTATTGATCTGAATTGTTTCATTTACAATTGCGGTCAAGGCCGTGGCCTTGATTAAGTGCATTTTTTCTTTGAGATATGAAATCTTCTATTGATAATCTGTGTATACTAACTAACATTATAAATATATTTGTGAGGTTGTTTGTTTGTTACACTTTTGCACCTTGACTACTTGACCAACCCTCGTGAAATATTACATTGCCAGGAGTACTCTCAGAGGTAGATTAAATCTATATGAGCCTATATTAACTAAGTAATATATACCCAATACGCAGTTTTATAAAAAAAACTGTAGAGCCGTCATTACGATATTATCAAAAAAAAAAAAAATTTTTCCCAAGTAATGTTTGCTGATGACGTAGAGATTGTAAAAATGAGCATACTGTTAAAAACCGTCTGCCTGTGTGAAGACGTCCTTTATCAAAATATTTCCTCGAGGGATTATTACAGATGCTTTGAACGCGGATTGGGTTATTTCAATTGTTTTCTTTATCTCACGATAATCGGCGGAGTGGAAAATTACAAATTAATTTAGAGTTGTAAAAGTCTGTTCAGATTATTACAGTTTCGATAAAAGTAGAAAAAAATCGTTCTAGTAGATACACATCAAATGCTTTCTGTTACGGACGCGGACATTAAAACCATTTGCTTTACAGACGTACTTACAGTTAGCTCCATGTAGTTCTCTCCTGTGTTAGTAAAGCAAACCAGTACTTTATATTTTTCCAATCTTAGTAAACGTAAGCAAAGTCACGGGCAGAGCTAGTCTCCTAGTTAGTTAAGTCAAGAATTTACTACGAAGAAATTGATCCACACTCAGGCCGATTAGTTGATGTAGAAACACTAGCTTATATGTATGACTTCGTTTTTGTCATATTGATGTAACTGTTTCGTGACAGTTATGTATTTTATCCATATAAATGTATACCGTGACTTTTATTTATATTCATTTCGTAATTACCACTTAACCCTTGATTGATAAATTCTTTGTAACATCTCATCAAATTTGGTAAGCTATTTCTGTAAGTAGCGTGAATAAAAAGCAGTAAGAAGTTATTGGTAAGGAAACGGCTTAATTCATGTCAGAGGAAAGTAGGACTGAACAAAATCCACAGCGACTTCAATTCTATTTACTTGTAATAATATAATAACATTATGACTACAAGTACGATAGATATAATATTGCTATAAACATATTTTAATTTGTCAAAATCGGTTCATAAGTTTTTGCGTCATACACTGACAGACAACTGACAGACAAGCACACAAATGTTCCTAAAAAAGTAGTCCGGTGAAGCTGTTAAGACCTTGCTGGGTCAATAGCGTAGACATCTCGAAAAAAAAAGTTCCTAAAAACCATAGAAATCTTTGATTGTGGAGACCCTATTAATAAGCTTTCCGTCTTCGTACGAGTGTATCTAACAAAGATAACCAAATTTTTCCTTCGCAGTACGTAGTCCTAAAAGGGATCTATGAACATCAAAACCGCCACTGGTTTCAAAAACAGAAGAAAAAGAACAGTTAAGAAACTCAATCTGGTCTATCTATTTATCGTACGTATTGTACCGAACCTTTTTTAGGGGATACAAAATGATGGATGTTAATTCCAGACATCACCATTGTTCACCACCCTATAATAAATAACCTTTTTATATAAAAACCCGCTTGATGTTTGAACTTACAGTCTGGCAAATCGGTAATGTGTTTTGGGGCTTTGTTGTAAAATATAACCTTACACCTTATAAATATTACCTAAAAATCTGTTCCTGAGTCTGAAACATATAGTGACCAGTTTGTCACAGTTTCTAGTGTTTAACTAGAGGTCTTTTACTAAAACCGGCTGTTCTAAATTGTTGCATATATACATTATATGTATTGGGAACGCATAGTTAAGATATCGAATTCTTAAAACTTAGTTTTGTAATATAAATATAATATCTACCTCAACTGTTGTCCCCCAAAGCAAAACTCCATAAGATATTAAGTATGGAAGTAAACGAAGTAGACTAGCCTAACACCAGTGATTTGATATCAAAATTTGTGGTTACCGCAATAGTGTTACCGCAAAATCTATATCTAGGTATGAAAACTGAAGCCTAGCTTAGATAAGGAAATTATTATTACAATAGTAATGCACCGCGATGTCAGTTTTTTTTTTAATTTTGAACTAATATGATATATATAGCACAACTGTTACCGAGGGAGCCAATTGTGTGGCTGAGGCGCGTAGAATAATAGAGACTGACATAGGCATTCAACGTTCTACTCTTCCCGGTAATGTTCGGATTTCGTCGGACTGTATAGGACTGTTAACTGGAACTCAACGACAACGGCATATTAAGCTAAATTCATAGCATACTGAGTATTATAGACATTCACAAAGTGTAAGGTACGACTGAATATCCACGTTGAGTTTGAATGCATTCAACTGTAGTATATTTAATGACTGTTATATGTCAAATTACACGTTAGTATAGTCACGGGTACATCTGGTAGTGTATATTTAAACTTTTAACCTTACCTAGTTTGCGCCATTCTAATCTTTTACTTAGATAAGTAACTGATATGAAATATATAATTAATCATTCATAAGTATTGAAGTCTATGTGTAATATCTCAAATATATTACATATAGACAACATAAAGTCAAGGAATTGTTCTATTTCATTATTGCTATCATTTACTGCAGATGTTACGCCCAGGCAATTGAGTGACTCAGAAAAATATAACATAACATGAATCGCTCGATACACATTACAATGAACAGCTCAAAATGTTTGGACTCGTTAAAAGATTTATAAAGATTTAAGCTGATGTTTTTGTAGACAAGTTAGAGAAGTGGGGTAAGCGGTGTAAGCTTATACGTTTTCCTCTATGCATAAAACATCATTATCAGTCTGTAAGAGATCCACTACAGGGTCATAAGCCTCTCCCGAAAAAAGGTAGGGACATAATCGCCACGCCAGCCAACGACGTATTGGTGATTTCAAACTCTAAGAAATCTATAATTCATTGTTTTCCAACATATGGTTATACAAGGTTCTACAAGAACAGTTTTCAAGTTTAGGCTTCTTCATGACGTTTTCCTTCGCCGTCAACCGATATAGTTACCATTTTGAATTAGCAAATGTAGGCGAGTTCTGAATAATTTGTTGGGTTGGGTTCAAATTTTGTGAACATCAGATTCATATTCCTCCGAACAAATCACTAGACCATCACGACTTAAAAATGACTCTTTATCGGCGACACCAACATATTAATTACCGCTTATAAAAAGGAGGCTTGGAATGTCATGTAGTGGACTTTATCTTTTATTCATCTACTTATGTTATTCGACTCTATATTATTTAATATAGGTGGTGTTTTACGTAATATAATTTGGTTATTGTGCACAAGTTAAGTGGAGAGGAAATAATACCACGGAGCATCGATTCCAATTTGCCACAAAAACTCCCTGGAAAGTTCTAACTACACGGCGACCATCTTGCCAATTCATTGAAATGATCGCAAGAAACTTGTAACATCAGTACATACTTGACAAGGGCAGTAATAATCTGCTAGAAGACTGATTTCCAAAAAATATATACACGGAAGAAAGCATAATTGTCGTAACTTCAAAAACCCAACTTTATACCAGAGCTAAAAACTATTTCAAAACTTCAATTTTTTTTATGTGTAGTGTTAAAACTAAAAAAAACTAAGGTCGTATCGATGAATAATTGAATCGTAGGAAAGATAGACCGAGACCATTCGAAGCGCTATTTTTTTAGTACAAGAATATGGTAAAAGTGACTTAGCCCAAAGTGCAAGTTACGACATTTCCGCTTTTTCCCGTCACCAGATTAGGCCCCCTTCGGCAGTGGCTCAAGCCTAGGTCCGTTCTCTCGGCGTGGAGCCCTTGATTGCGCTGCTCGCGCGATACAGTGACACTGAATCTTACATCACTGAGACAACATTGCACATATCACCTCCACACACGTGCACGCACACATGCTTACACATGAAAGTAGAAGGGTTTTATTTTTCCCTTATCGAACTAAAATAGTTTAGAAAAATTATCGAACACAAAATACATATAAGAATTTTCGAGGTATGTATGCTCGGGACACATATATGTTTCAATAACTCATATAAGTATGAATATGTATCTTAGCTTAGATTAGCTCAAATAAGCCACGAATTGCATGTATCAGGCAACAGCCCAAGCCGAGGTGTGCCATCCACCTTTGAGCTAGTCGCCCAAATGCCCAAGTGCCGCAAGCGCTCGCCTTAGTTGTCCGGTGAAGCTGTTAAGACCTTCCTTGGTCAATAGCGTAGTCATTTCGAAAAAATCTATCACTACGGTTTTCTCTAGAACGTGTGCTATAGTGTATGTAGTCCGGTGAAGCTATTAAGACCTTGCTTTTTTTTTCGAAATGACTTCGCTATTGACCCAGCAAGGTCTTAACAGCTTCACCGGACTACTAAGGCGAGCGCTTAAGGCACTCAGCCAATTTTATTTTGGCAACCAGCTCAAGGGTGCACGGCACACCTCGGCTTGGCTGTTGCCTGTTACATGCAAACTCGCGACTTGACTTAGCTAACCTAGCTAACTATTCATATATGTTTGAGTTGTTGAGACGCATATGTGTACCAAGCATACACGCCTCAACAACCCCTCCATATATTTTTTTATCGGAAAATTAGAGTTTTTTCAGTTCGATAAGGGAAAAAAATAAAACCCTTCCACTTCCATGTGTAAGCGTATCGGCGTGCACGTGTGTGGGGGTGATCGTGTAGTGTTGTAGCAGTGATGTAAATTTTTGTGTCACTGTATCGCGCGAGCAGCGCACTCAAGGACTCCACACCGAAGGAACGGACCTAGGTTTGAGTCGCTGCCGTGGGGGGCCTAATCGGGTGTTAAGACCTTGCTGAGTCAATGGCATGTTCAGTTAGACAAAAGAGGAGTGTGCCATTGTGTGCACCTAAAAATAAAAATAGTAAAAGTGCATTAAGTCCCTCATCTTTGCAACAAAGAACCAGCAACGAGCGCTACCTTCTTAAGACACTAAACAACGGAGACAAAGTCGCGAGTATTAGACAGTAAACAATAAAAAACTGTGCCTTAAAACGGTTCACTCACTGAGCTACTTCTTATTCTAGATAAGTACATTAGTCATATTTATATTTTTATCTTATTCGATTGTACGAAAGTGTATCGGTGCTGACCTTCAAGACTCGTATGTGTATCAAGATCAACTATAAATAATGTGTGAGGGGAAACACGCGTTTCAGATCGTATCCAAAAGTTTTGGGTAATTTTACTGCTTCTGAGTAACTCTTGAGCATTTGTGTTTATGAGATATTTGGGTATTACCCAAACACTAAATGAAGTTAAAATGGGAGGGGGTATGTGCTTCTTTCTGATGATATGCAAAAGAGTGGAAAAGGTGCCACAGATATCACAAAAATTATACTAACAGTTACACTAAGGACCGTGGAGGAGGATAAGAACTTCGCTTACTTATGCTGACAGGCTGAGGGATATTGGGATTATAAAATGTCTAAAACAACCCTTTTTGTACTAGTTGTTGTCCACGAGTTCGTTCTCATTAATATGTTTTTGGTGAGGATTACACGGTTTATATCGATTAATTAGAGACTGTCTTCTATTTATTTATTTTTTTAGTTGTATTTTATTAGTTCTGTTTCCTGGTTTCCCTTCTATCGGTTTAAAGTTACTTCTAGCCGTTTTATCAATACTGTTTAGACCTAATAGTATGTAGCTTAAACAAGAGATTGAAAAGTCTTCAATCACGAAAGGTTTCATGAAAATCGGTTCAATTATTTTGGAGATTAGAGTGACCAACTGACAATAAAAAAATGTGAATTTTATATTTATGTATAGATTTTTATTCAAATCTCTATTGGACTCTGCACGTATTGTTTTTTTTTAGTAATGTTTGTGAGAAGAACACTTTTTTTCCATAAGTATTCTGATTCTTTAATACTAATATATTTCTTTACTTCTGAATATATTCACTACGTTCTTATTAATCGGCTGATTTTTTTAAAACCCAAATCTTAGAATGGCCGAACATATTTTGAGAGCACGAGAAGTTTATCTCGTCAATTTTAAATATAATTTGACATTACATAATTTGTTATTGGTCAGGTATTTCAATTTTCGTAATATATATGGTATTCCTTACTTATGCTGCCAGAAGTCTGTTGACCAGTGCATCATAAGGTCTACGTTGTTTGTCTGGAGCTAAAATCCTTATGGTTCTGGACTGTCCAAGGGTTAAATGTTTAGAAGGAATTTTATAGATTAAAATTTCTGTTTTGCTCTGTACATATATATCTCTTTCTTTGTTAAAGTTTATTATTAAAGAATAATTTAATTCGATAGGTATTCTGGGTATTTACTATTGTTACCTTTGTATTTTTTTTTGTATTTGATAATGTTAAAATTTTACCTTGTATGACTCTCTCTACGCGGGGAATTATGCTGATGATTTTTATTCAACCTTCTTATAAACTAGATTTTTGAAGTTTCCTACACCTATAGTATTAGATAACGATACAAGAGTAGAAAGAGGATGAAAACGCGGAAGAATATTCTATGCCATGAAAAAAACCTACATTTTAGCATATAATTTTACAAATATAAATAATAATCATAACATAATTTCTAATAAACATATTGTTAACACACAGATTTTTAAAACGGATTTATACAAAGACACAAACCCATACTAATCCCTAACTAGCTTTAAATTTTTATAGGACATTTTGATACGTATTATTTTTCCTTTTTTTAAATAATCTATAATAAAATAGTTTATTAACTAAAACTAGTAATATTCATTATTATATGATATTATATTACATAAATTTTATTCTTAGACATTAGTATTATACGCGTTTTAATATTAAGCAATATTTATATATTCCTTCCATTTATCTACATAATATACTGTTTCATTTAACGCCATACATGATATTTTTATGGTATACATTTTTATTTATTTAACATATAGAATCAACTCATATATACAAATATATGAGTGATTGGCTAAAAAGTGTGCGATTCAATTTGAAATTCGTTTTTATAAAATAGAAACGCGAGAATAATTGAAAAAAATGTATACGGTGAAAAACATGGAAGCGATGATAGCTTAGTTGATAACGTTGTCGGACACCGCGTCTATGGACGTGGCTTCGAATCTTAACAACTGAATGGAAGCTTTCAGGTACAGAAAACACCGTGATGACACCATAGGATGGTGGTAGGGCTCTTTCTACGTCCGCTTGGTTAGCTAACACCCTCAACTTGAAAATCTGCCGCCAAGAATTGTCAACTTCATTGTAGCGCAAATTCCCCTCTAACTTTATAATGTTTGGATAGAGCCACGCAGAAGCTATTACTGGTTTTAGCATGAATGGGTCGGCTCGTCCTGGGTAGTACCACCCCTCTCATAGAAAACCGACGTGAAATATTAGTGCTTGCATTGTTGTGTTTCCTTCCTTCCTTTCCCCCCTCTCCCATATACAGGCTGGCAACGCATTTGCGACTTCCCTGATGTCGTTAGTGTCTATGGACGGTGGTGATCACTTAACATCACGTGACCCACCAGTTCGTTTGCCTCTTTTGATATAAAAAAAAAACTTTCCATCAAAAAGTCCATCGGCATTTAACATCACATAAGAATGCAGTCAAACATGAAATATTAAAACCTATGAAATATTAAAAAAAAGCTTACTTCATATTACTTTCATTGTCCTCGTAGTATTTCACCAGAAACAATCCGGCGCTATCCTCTTTTACATATCTATTAAATGATAATTTTATATAGTAAAACTGTGCATTCTTAGCACTATATATCTTAAGTGGCTCCCTTAAATGTATGTATAGTTTTCCATTTGCTTCGTCATATTCGTACGGTCGAGCTCCGTTTACAATATCAACGTTCCCATCCATCACTTTTATGGAACCTGGCTGAATGATCAACTCTTTCGCGTCCAATTCGATCACTCCCACATTCGCGTTAGCTATAACCGTGATCACCATATCGCAATGGTAATTAGAATGTTCTTTGGAAACATATGGAGTTATCGTAAGTTCATATTGAATCGGGTAAACGGTGTAATTTAAACATTCCTCTTCCACAGAAAAATTCGCGTCGGTCGTTGAAAAATATAATACGAGTAACAGAAATACACGGAATATTGTATCCTTCATATACATTTTTTCCGGTATAATAAACTATGAAAATAAACTACATATATGTAAAAAAAAATACACAATAAATTTGTATAAATTATTCGCGAGATTTATTAACAAAAACTAAAGATACGTCCGCACACAACGCGCGCGAATATCGTTTTCAATGAGTTCCATTGCGTAGATCGAAACTTGGCGCCGGATTGTGCACGCCATATAAACTTGACCTGTAACACCTCCCCCCTTCTAAACATTTACGGACCAATAGGGGAAATCCAATATAATATCAGAAGTCTTGATGCACTGGGACTTACGCATTGCGTTTCGTACGTTATGGTATTGTCTGACCTACGTTTGACTTTGGATTAACATCTGTTTTTACGTGAATTAATGGATTAATATTTTTTTATTAAAAAAAAATTATAGTAGGTGTTTCCTTATATTTTGTAGGTAATTTTATGTTCGTCAACAATCTTTTTTGTTTATTATTTTGTTTAATTAATTCTCTATATACATAAAAAGTACTCCAGTACAGTTTGGCCAACCATCAATAATATTGTAGTCCGGTGAAGATGTAAAGGCCTTGCAAGGTCAATAACGTAGTTCGAAAAAAAAAAAACAATGTTGGTAATTTTTTTGCGTTACCTATTTTACTATAACTCATCGCTAGGTGGAGCTTGACCATATTTTACTATGATATTATTATAATTTAACACGGATCAAGTTGCGGGTGGCTGGTTGTAAAGGACCAATACTTGGCAAAGATCATTTTCCGCGTTCAAGCGAAACACTCCTTACTAATATTATAGATGCAATTGTCAGTTTATTTTTAACACTTTCACATCTTAATTGTCGACATGAACTTTTAAAGGACTCATGGTACCTTCATCCAGGTACAAGTATTGTTCTCGAGGGATATATTAAATCGATACTGGCATGAAGTCGCGAGTCGAAGCTAGTAATTCTATTTATAGGGCTATATTATGAACTAGCAGTGACCACGAATTCATCCACGTGGAACCGTATATAAAAAAAAACAGTGACTATTAAAATCACCTGTATATATTAAGTCCAGTACCTGGGCGAGCCTAGCACGGTTCTTAAAAACATTTTTAAATAAAAAAAATTTATTAGATTGCCTTATAGAATTACCATTTTTTGTACAAAAAATAAAATAGATATATCTCTTCTGCTGTCACTCGGATTCGTACTGAGGTTATACAGACTTTCGAAGCAACCGATTTCCAACTGAGCTATTTTTGTTTTGACAGCAGCGTCGAAATTTACCTTTATATTCTAGGTATATTTTTTCATTGCCTGAAAACTCAGTTAAAAAAGTTTTCTACGAATAAACTCTAGCTAGATCGATTTATCGTCCCCGAAACTACCTACATACTAAGTTTCACGGAAATAAATGACGCCGTTTCCGAGATCCGGAATATATACAAATATAAAAATATACAAGAATTGCTCGTTTAAAGGTATTAGATAGATAGATAGATTAGATAGATAGATAGATTAGATAGATAG
>JACEII010000044.1:1591374-1740530 GCA_014332785.1 Antheraea mylitta
GATTAGATAGATAGATAGATTAGATAGATTAGATAGATTAGATAGATAGATAGATTAGATAGATAGATAGATAGATAGATAGATAGATAGATAGATTAGATAGATAGATAGATTAGATAGATTAGATAGATAGATAGATTAGATAGATAGATAGATTAGATAGATAGATAGATTTACTTATATCTACTATTCTCTCGTACTAAATTCGCGTCATCATTAAAATTACGATTACTTTTAATATAGCGAACGGATTTTAATGAAACCAAAACTAAATGTTACTCCAAGATATGCTTTATAATTCTCTTGGTGAAGTTTTATCATTATCTTAGTATTTTAGCAGTGACGCGTATTCAAACAAACAGATAAACATTTCTAAAAATGATTGAATTGTATTTTATTACTTATTCTAAGACACCTACAACAATTTTTTATACGTAAATCGAAAAATACAGACACTAGATTTATATTCTAATTATATCTAAGAGATAGGCCGAGCATCACGGATAAAATTCATAAGAACATTACGATAGCTCTGCGGACGCTGACAAGGCCAACAACAAATATGATATTTGTTAAAAAAAACTAGTACACTCACATTTAGTGCCTAATTATGAATACTAAAATAACGAAACGCCGCTCTGCCAAGGTCAGTTTGAGCATTCATGATGTCACCAACGTACGAGAGATTTCGTATTAAAGTGAGCAATGCACTATTATTGGCGTACACAAGCGAGGTGGGAGTATAACTATACTAGCTTTTAACGACGGCTTCGTCCGTCTAGATTTATAGTAATTTCAACACTATTATATTATACAGTAGCTGTGCTATGACTTAGTCCGCGTGAAATTTTTTTTTTTACCAGGGGAAATCATATATGGGATACACTTCCCACTGCCGGGGGACAGCGAGAGCTGGACTCCTATCGGCTGAAACCCCTGAGCCGCTAGGCGCGTGATTTGACTAGAGTTGCGGGTGCGCGACAAGCATACTTCACTCTAACCCTGGTCACGCGCTCAGGTCACCTCTGGGAGATATTGTATTTTTCTCCCTTGCTTCATCCAGGAACAGCGGCTTGCCATGCTCTTCCATCATGGGACCTCAAATAGATGGCAACAGCTGCCCCCCTACCTGCCGCCTGGAGATTAATTAGGGAGGCATGTGGTGAAAGAGATCTTCACCACGCATCCTTCCTGGACCGACTCTCCTAGGGAGGAGCAGGAGCATCGGGCGATCTCTCCCTCTCACGTACGGCGCCTTCTAGTCCGCATGGAATCTAATATAAATAACAGGGATTAATAACATTATCTGAATGTATTAAGTCCAATTATTTATCTACTTTACTCTAGTGTTTTAGTCGCGTCGCCATTAAAATTACAATAACTTTTAATATATTGAACCGATTTGAATGAAACAAAGACTAAGTTATTCTCGGAGATATGCTTTATGATTTTTGGTGTGGTTTTTTTTTTTAAGTGACTACGCTATTGAACTAACAAGGTCTTAACAGCTTCACCGGACTACTAAGGCGAGTGCTTGCGACACTCAGCCGATTTTATTTAGGCAACTAGTTCAGAGGTGCACGGCACACCTCGGCTTGGGCTGTTGCCTTATACATGCAGTTTGCGACCTATCTGAGCTAACCAAAGCTAAGCTACATATTCATACTTATATGAGTTATTGAAACATATATGTGTACCAAGTATACATACCTCGACAACCCTTATATGTATTTTATGTCGGATAATTTTTTTAAACTATTTCAGTTCGATAAGGGAAAAATAAAACCCTTCCACTTTTATGTGTAAGCGTGCACGTGTGTAGGGGTGATCGTGTAGTGTTGTAGCAGTGATATAAGTTTTTGTGTCACTCTATCGCGCAAGCAACGCACTCAAGGGCTCCATACCTAGGCTTAAGTCGCTACCGAGGGCGGCCTAATCTGGTTTTTGGTGTGGTTTTATTGTGAACGCAGTACATTAGCAATGATGCGTCTTCATAAAAAACAGACAGACAGACATTTCTAAAAATTATTAAAATTTATTATACTACTAATTCCTAAACAGTACAGACACGTTAGATTTACATTGCTATCATATGTATAGAAGAAGATATAAATGTCGTATGATTATTTTGTTGTGGGGGACAAAAACTGAGGTAGACGCCGTATTCTTACTACAAAACGGACAGTTCGAGCAAATTATGAGGTCTGAAAATAAATAAAAAAGTGTATCAAATGTCAACCAATTTTATTTATAAATTCTGAAATAACATATATTCAGTGAACTTTTAATGGTATTAATATTTAATATATAATTCACACGTTTTATAACTTCGATTACGTTAAGAATATAATATTATCTGTAGTACATAATTATTAAAAATATTTTTAAATCCTTAATATTAATTAAATTAATAGTGTAGAAGGATCTCTTCATTATTATTTCTTATAAAAAATCTATTTCTATTAATAATATAAACGAAAGGTATGGATTGATGTTACTCTTTCACGCTAAAAGTACAAGACATTAGTATATGTGTGGTATAATAACTAAAGTTGTTAAACTAAAAGTATACATATATCTCGAAATGCTTGAAAAAGAATCGAAAAGAAATTAAAAAAATACCAACCATACTCTTAATTTAAATTAGTACATGACATTAGTACATTCGTGGCATAATAATTAAATTTGTTGAACTAAAAGTATACATATGACTTGAAATGGATGAAAAACAAACTAAACGAGAATTATAAAAAAAAGAAACCATATTAAATTAAATTAAAATTGTTAAAACAAATCATGTCGACTTGAGACTTGTACTGAAAAAAATCTTAATATGTTCGCTTATTATACGTAACTTAAGTAATTAACACATACTAAATATATTTAAATTTAGAATAAACTCAAAATTAAAGTCAATCCAGATAGAAGCAACACAGCAGATGGCGTCATCATTAAAGAGTGATTCCTGATGACTTTCAAAATATCTTCCTTATGAGCGTTTGACCATGCCGTTCCAGCTCTTGCTTGTCCAAGACCAGTACGCGCTGCTAACTTACTCTGTTCCGTACACTCACTGCAAGATTCCAGCCAAGTTTCAAACTGAAATGGAAAGGGTATCATTAGAATAAATATAATGTGGTTCCGCAGAGATACACATATATAAAAATCCAGTGTCATGATGTGTGTCCACGGTGAACTCTGACTGATCTTCATGAACGTTGGCATTTATATATAACTTCTGCTCGCGACTTCGTCCACGTGGAGTAATGACTTTGGGCTAACTAATACGCAATGGAAGCTCTCAAAAGGAAATAGGCCCCTATCGGCAGCGGATCAAACCTAGGTCCGTTCCCTTGGCGTGGAGCCTTTGAGTGCACTGCTCGCGCGATACAGTGACATGAAATCTTACATCACTGCGACAACATTACATATATCACAACCACACACGTGCACGCATACGCGCTTACATATGAGAGTGGAATTGTTTATTTTTTCCCTTATCGAACTAAAATAGTTTAGAAAATTATCCGATACGAAATATATGTAAGAGTTGTTGAGGTATGTATGCTTGCTACACATACATGTTTCAACAACTCATACATGTATGAATAGTTAGCTTAGGCTGGATTAGCTAAGATAGATCGCGAATTACATGAAGCAGGCAACAGCCAAGCCGAGGTGTGCCGTGCACCCTTGAGCTAGTTGCCCAAATAAAATCAGCCGAGTGCCTTAAGCGCTTAGATAGATATGTCTATTAATGGGCCTCAATATTTTTAGTTACAAATTAAATGATTGTCAATGTACAGTATTGTTATCTATATATTAATACGTGAAGCAAAAAAATTGTACCCTTTTTAACCTATTTCCCGTCAACGGGTGAACTTGAAATTCGCCATAGTTAAAGTTTATATGGCGGAGAAGTGCAGAAAGCTGTTTATTTTATATAAAATGCATTAGAAGTACATTAAATTTATTAAAATATGCACTACTCACACTACTTGAATTTTACACAATGAATAAACACACATGTAAATAAAAAAGACATTTTGACAGCCGTCAATAATTACGAAGTTCAAAAGAGGTTGTGAAGGAGGTTGCTATGCTCGATTGTATGTATTTTTAACTCTTACGTTCCAATTACCATTTTTCATCCTACATTCAACAATGATATTATAAAATATAACTATTATTGTAATGTTTATTATTTTTTATGGTGAACTGACTTCAAATGATGATTTAATAAAAAAAATGAGCCAAATAATACTTTGTATAATCAAAATAAGAATTTTGTTCAGAAAGTAATACATGACTTAGACCTCCGCGGTTACAATATTGAACCCGATTAGGCCTCCCACGGCAGTGGCTCAAGCCTAGGTTCGATCCCTCGGTAGGGAGCCCTTGAGTGCGTTGCTTGCGCGATACGGTAACACACAAATATACATCACTGCTACAACACTACACGATCACCCCCACACACGTGCACGCATACACGCTTACACATGAAAGTGGAAGGGTCTACTTTTTTCCCACATCGAACTGAAAAACTCTTAATATTCCGATAATAAATATATGGAGGAGTTGTTGAGGCGTGTATGCTTGGTACACATATACGTTTCAACAACTCATACATATATGAATAGTTAGCTAGGTTAGCTAAGATAGCTCGCGATTTTGCATGCAACAGGCCAAGCCGAGGTGTGCCGTGCACCCTTGAGCTGGTTGCCAAAATAAAATCGGCTGAGTGCCTTAAGCGCTCGCCTTGGTGGTCCGGTGAAGCTGTTAAGACCTTGCTGGGTCAATAGCGTAGACATATCGATAAAAAAAAAAAAAGTTACAATGTTGCAATTCAACCTCATGTAGCAACAAAAAAGAATTTATTTTCAAAAGCTAATGGTAGTATTAAAAACATCTTTGTATTGGATTCACCATTTGATTGTATTGTGGATCTATTACTTTTCCAAAAGATGGTACTGGGCATATCACTATTTCTCGTAATGAACAGACTACATTTAATTCAATATCACCCAGAAATACCACCCACCCATGGTGTCGTGTAAAATTAATTGAAAATTGTGTCATGGGTTGCGATAAATTTCTTTATTTTCGTAAAGTTATGTTTGCTTAAAATTTGAAAGCTTTAACACGTGCTTTTTGTTTCTTTATAATTAATTTCAATTTTCATTTAAACATAGCTTTTTTTAAACGTTTATATAATTAAAGATCATGACAAATGGCAAATAACTGAGTAGCCACGATGAAAACCTTTGATTATAGAAGTATATATACCCTTTGACAAGAGAACCCTAATAAAGTTCAAACTTAAAAATATCAAATAACTATGGTCGAATGTCGATCACTGGGTGCCCACCAGTTGATTGTAATTTCATTACATGGCGCTTTAATGAAAAGTCCAAATGTTGGGGAGATTAGGCTAAACTAACAACTCAGACTCCAATCTTCTTTATTTATAATTTTTCTCTGTACGTGTTTATGTCACTGAACTCCTTCTAAACGGCTGAATCGATTTTGATGAGTTTTTGTGTGTGTTCCACAGGATGCGAAGATGGTTTAGATTCTGAATTGGACCTGGTAGGTGGCGCTGTGGTTGATTTTTAGGTTTTTTTTGTATTATCAAGGCAGGACAACGTACACCCGGTCTCCTTGTTTTTTATATACGTTTAAATTACAATAATTAGTACGATTAATCAACATAAGTATTACAATACCAAATTAATCTACGTTTATGCTTAATAAAATGAAGTGGAAACGTTTGATATAATAATTTTGTCCTGCAGCGTAGGTCGTTACATCGAGACCAATTTTTTTGTTTTCACAATTTCACGCGTTAAATATTGAATGAATTTATGTCCTTACTGTGGAGATAAAGTTACTCAAAAGATACATATTTTCCTGTTTCGTTGTATGAAGATTTAATTTCCTATCAAATAGTATATATGAGAAACGAATCATAAATAATACATAATAAGGTTTGGGTTTTAAATAAATAAGAAACTAGATTTTGTAGACTTCTTCACTCAGAATATTGAACAATTTGGTGAAACAATTCAGGCTACTAGTATCAGTAGGATGAGTTGTTATGTCCGATGATCAGATGTATACTAAAATTATAAAGCTGAAGAGTGTGTTTGTATGAACGCGCTAATTTCAAGAACTACTAGCCCGATTTGAAAAATTCTTTCAGTGTCAGATGCTAATTTATCGAGTTAGCTATATATCATCACGCTAAGAACAATAGCACCGGAGCCTCAAAGAAGAATGTTTCAAAATCATTATTTTCTTTTGAGCGCTTAGACCGCCCTAAGTAACTATTCCATGCGGACGAAGTCGCGAGCAGAACGTAGCAAGATGTATTATATCCACTGAAAACAGTTTTTTTTTTCTGTACTCCTGAGAATATGTATGTAAAATGTCATGGTAAATCAAATGTCACGATGATCGTCTGAATAGGAATGAAAGTTGTAAGAAACAAACAAACTCACAAACGCATTTATAATATTAGTTAGGTTTAAGACTATTCAAAATTTTAAAATGATGTTAAAAGTCGGGGCAAATAAATAAAAATATAATTATTTGCATTTTTTTTGTAAAGCGTTAATGATTATTTTTAATAAGTGATCATTTTTCGAAAAATCTGTAATTCTTAAATACAAAATAATTCTTAAAGATCGTGAGATGATATCCACTCACATATACAACATTTCGTAAAAAAAAACAGTCAAGCCGTTCTTAAATTGAATCGAGAAATACAAACACATAGACATAAGTAAATAGTATACCGCATAAATAGTATAGTTTATAAAAAAATATCAACAAATAACAGATTTAAAAAAGCGCACATACGTAACTAAAAAAGAACACGTATTTAAGAAGTTAGAAAAAAAAAGTCAACGCAGATATAAGGACTGCACGCAGAAGAATTTGAAATCAGTTATTTTCTATTAAGGTAAAAAGTGATCTTACAGCCAATGACAGTACAAATATAGAGGAAATAACACTAACAAGGTCATTTAAAACTTTATACAGACACACATATTTATTGTAGTCTAAATTAATTAAATTTCATAATTTGAATATTAAAATTATTATTATTTGTCTGGTTTACCCATTTACCCAATTGTTATATACAATTTCATACAGTTTAAAAATAAATAAAAAATATGGGAGGTAAATTTCGCTGGTGGTAAATTTCGTTCCCGCCCACCAGATTAGGCCCCCCTCAAGCCTAGGTCCGTTCCCTCGGCGTGGAGCTCTTAAGTACGTTGCTCACGCGATACAGTGACACAAAATCTTACATCACTTCGACAACATTACACATATCACCACCACACACGTGCACGCATACGCGGTTACACGCTGTTTTTCTTTTTCAGAGAAATAAACAACAAAGAGTTCTACCCTTATTTTTCCCTATCCTATCCTATCCTACATAGTTTAGAGGAATTTTTCCAACACAAAGTACATATAGGAGTTGTTGAGGCACCCATGTTTGGTACACATGCATGTTTCAATAACTCATATACGTATATCTAGATAGCTTAGCTTAGGTTAACTCAATATGTCGCGATTTTTGCACAAACAGGCGACAGCCCAAGCCGGGGTGTGCCGTGAACCCTTGAGTTAGTCGCCCAAACATCCCATATCGGCTGAGTGCCTTCAGCGCTCGCCTCGATAGTTCGGTGAAGCTGTAAAAACCTTTACAGGTCAACAGCGTTTTCATTTCGAAAAAAAAAACATCTCGAGGTCTATGTCGAGGAGTATGAGTTTTTTCCCTTACCAAATAAATTTTACCTACAAAATGACACGTTTTACATTTAAGTATACATGAGTAATTCAGTGATTTCACTTCCTTATCCTACATATTGAGGCATACTTAATAAAGCAACATCGTTATATATGTTTGATGTAGCGAAAATAAAATACACCCTTAAATGAATGTTGAAGTAAAATTTACCAACAAAAAAACTTAATCACGCGTAAAACAGGTCACGTTGACCCAAATGAGTGTTTATTAGACATCACTCGAGGCTGAGCACACTCATTAACAGCTGTGAACCTTTGTTTGTAGTGACAACGAGCACGCTAATGATGGGTGACGAGCCGCAAAATAGAAACAAAAGGCTTCACAGGAAATTGCCAAATAGCTTCTTCGAAAACCATTTATTATAATCCAAATTATACGAAGTTTTGTTTGAAATATCGAACAATTAATCTAATTTTGTCTATACTAGTTGTGCTTGTAAATTCATGTGATTTTATGAGCATTAATTACTTTGTATTTCTTTTCAATTATATTTTGTCATTTTTTTAAATATTATTGACGTCTGCCTAACAGACAAAAAATTTGTTTTATAGTGTAGATAGATATAAATTTTTTTGGAAAACAGATTACGTGTACAGACAAAACTAAGAATTTATTGATATAGGTATCCCATACAAGATTGTAGATCCCGAAATATCATATTGGTAAATTTATATCATATTGAAATCTTTATCTCTGTACTCTAATGCTTACGAACTTATCTATACATATAACAAAATTGAAGTGCCTGTATGTAATATCAGAATTTAAAAAATGACTGATTGGATATAAAAGTATACACGCTTTTGATACCAAAAATGCAATTTTTAAAATTTTTGACGGTCTGTCTGTCTGTTTGTTCCGGGTAATTTCCGAAACGGCTGGACCGATTTTGACGAAAATTTCACTGTTAGATAGCTGAAATTACGGTGAGTGACATAAGCTACTCTAGATTAGACTAAGTGTTAACCGCGGCTTCGTCAGCAACACTATTTTCAAAACGGTTGGACCTGTTTTCATGAAACTTTCATTAACAGATAGCGGACATTATAAAAAGTAATTTAGTTTATTTTTATTTTGACTCGCTGTTAACCGTGGCTTTGCCCGCAGCTCTATCTCCAAACCAGTTATATCGATCTTTACAAAACTTAAATTAGCATATAGCTGACCTTATAAAAAGTCATTTAAGCAATTTTAGTTTATATTAGCTGTTAACCATGATTTCGCCCGCAGTCTATATCCAAAACGATAAGATAAATCGTTACAAAACTTTTACCGTCACATAGCAGACCTCATAAAAAGTAATTTAGGAAAAATTTTAATTTATACTAACTGTTAACCGTGGCTTCGCCCACAATGCTTTCTCCAAAACAGTTAAACCTATTTTCCCGAAATTTTCACTGGTAGATAGCGAAGCTTATAAAAAGTAATTGGAGTTATTCTTTTTTTTTCAGACTAGCTGTTACTCGTTGGCTTCGGGAGCTGTTCGACCGGTGCTTGGCGGTCAGTCAGTTCCTGAAGCCCTGGAAGCTCGGGCGGCTCTGCCTGAAGGCGAAGGCGGGCCGCCCTCCGGACTGCGCGTCTGTTTTCGGCCCCTCGTCCTGCTGGACGACATCGGGAAGGCGTTGGATAGGGTCGTTTCTTCCCGAATCGTCCATCATCTGGAGGGAGTGGGACCGAATTTGTCGGACGTGCAGTTCGGCTTCCGGACAGGGCGTTCCACCGTGAACGCCCTGTGCCTCTTGAAGTCGTTTTCCGCGAAGGCGACCTCCGAAGGGGAAAGGGTCTTGGCGGTGTCCTTAGATGGCCGATGGCCACAACCCTCGTGATCAGGCGTATAAGGAGGTTGGGCCTCAGGGTGGCCCTCGAGAATACCGAGGCCATTCTTGTTCATGGGCTTCGGCGGGGGCATCCACCTGGGGCCCACATAATGGTGGAGGGCGTCCGGATAAGGGTAGGGGCCCAAATGAAATACTTGGGCCTCACTCTGGATGGGCGCTGGCGATTCGAGCCCCACTTTAAGAGGCTCGGACCGCGAATTGCAGGGACGGCGGTGGAATTCGGCCGGTTGCTCCTCAACACAGGGGCTGGGTGCCGGGTGCAGTCGATTCTATATGGGAGTTGTGCGGGCGATGGCCGTCCATGGGGCACCGGTTTGGGCAGACGCCCTCGGTGCCGACAAAGTGCGCGCGCTCCGCAATGCGACCACGAACAGGCGTGGCGAGCAGTGGCCTCCTTTTGCGAGGGGGTCATTTCGGAGAAAGAGACGGTGAAGAGGGCCCGCTGAGTGGCCGTCTTCATCAACGAAGGACCGGCAGAGGAGGCGGCGCTTTGCCCAACTCCTCCTGCCACTGTAGCCCGACCTGAGGGGATGGGCCGGGGGGCTCATCTCCTCATTGCACAGGTCCGGCGGACGAGGAGAGACAGCTGGTGTGTACCCAGTTTGCTTCTCTATGGATAGGAGCCTGGCGGCCACCTACCGCCGGGCGGACCATTGGGGCGGCTCTACGAGGTTGATTAGCTGGAACGATCCCTTGCCGCCCCGACAACACGGTCTGTCGGTACACGGTACATGGCGTTTTAGTCCGTGCGAGTCGGACATAACCTACCCTCTCCCCCGGGAGGGTGGGTATCCATAAGGGATTTCCCCACGTTAAAAAAAAAGCTATTACCCGTGACTTTGTCTGCATTAGCAAGATCAAAATCATTCTTTATTTTTAATTCGAGAAATAATTATCAGCTTATTGTTTGCAATTTGACATTACAATTATTAATAACTTTAAAGAAGAGATCTTCCTAATAAGATTTTAAACCATAAACGTATTACGTAAAGAGTTCCACAATAAAATTTCTTGCAGAACAGACAAGCGTTTATGTTTGTATAGTCATTAAATCTTAATTATTATTGCAATGTATATTATATGTAAATCTTTATAATAATATTTTAAATTATTGTTTCATTAGTGCGTAATACAGTGTAAGTAAGCATTGAGATAGTTATATAGTGGGTTAAGGTTTTAGATATGTTGCTGATAATAAAACTCATTTAATACACTTTTAGTATTTACATATCGTATACATTGCATGTTACTTATTCACTTTTAGTATTTACATATCGTATACATTGCATGTTACTTTAAGTGGCGTGCGTGGCGTACTTACAATTGTTTTTAAAGAGCATTTCTATAATTGTACATAGTCTCACAATTTTATATTTCTTTATTACCATTGTTAAAAACGCGTGCGGAGTTGCGGGTAAAGCTAGTACAAAATAATTGTAGTGTGCATCGCGTTCCAAATACAAAAAGGCACGTATGTTTTTTTTTATTGTCATTCATAAACCTTTTTTAAGTTTAAAACAAGAGATATAAAACCGTAACTAGCGTGATTCGCCCTTTTGGAATTAGGTACGTGATATATTGTTAAAACTTACCTCCGTAAAATCAGCTTCTGTATGTAACACCGATGCGACAGTAGCCAATACTGTATCCATAGTTGTATATCTGTAATTAGTAATAGCATTGCATATAGTTCTCAATCATAATAGGCTATTTTCAATCCACTATACTTAGACCACCATGGGCATATGCAATTACCCACCAGGGTGTCTCTTTTTATGTTTGTCGCTTTTTCCAATTCGTCAGTACTTCCTAATTAGTCCAGAGGTTAGTCGTACTATAGAAATAATAGTAATAGAAAAAATCAAGGACTGCAGACCGAAGTAAAAAGTCAAAACAATGAAATAACTGTGTTCTCTTTTGAATGTTTAAATAAATTATAGTATGGATTATTCTGTATGGATTATTAATCTGGTTTTAGTATCATAATTACATACACGTTTATACAGTTTATGAATTCATCAAATATATGATGGACTGCACAATCTTAATACAAATCATCAATATTAGACATACAAAGGGAACTACACAACACATCGCTAGTCTGACGCAAGCCGCGCAAGCACAATACGCTCCGTCACGCTTTTCTAGCATATCATGACGTAAATATTTATATCCGAGCAACAATACCGTTCAACGTGTCTAAAGAAGTTTTACCTTCAAACATATATCGGTGATATTATTCAGTAACTAATAAAAGTAAGGCAAAATATTCCTTTCTTATGAAGTTCTGAAAAACTTTAATCAGACATTAAGAAGATATAATACATTTAAAAATATTTAATTTTAAATATATGGCTCACAGATTCCTTCAAGTGAATCAGAAGTTTGTATGTAATATAACAGAAACGAACGATTCTGGAATTGAAAACTAAGGTGGATGCTACTTTGCACTTCCGCTTGGAATTGATTGACAATACTCCGCTTGGAATTGATTGACCACTACTACGTCTAACTACAACAAAAAGAAAATCAATCAATTAATAAACATATTTTTTTGTATATATTAATTATATTTTGTATAATTAATACAAATATAATAATTATCAATAAATTAACTAAAATATGTTGCAGATTGACGCGTAATCTCGACAATCGATTATACGGGACGGAGCGAAACACGTTGTTAATTAATTGTAATAAACGTAATTAATTTATTGATAATTCTATATTTATATTAATTATACAAAATATATGTTTGTTAATTAATTGACTTTCTTTTTGTTGTAGTTAGACGTAGTAGTGGTCAATCAATTACAGGCGGAAGTGCAAAGTAGCATCCACCTTAGTATTCAATCATGGATTTTCGCAAAGTAACGTTTTCTTCAATCAAATACGATTCTGGAATATTCGAATAGGGGGGAAATGTTGATTTATTGCGATAAACTAACTAATATAGTGCTATTATATAAACCACTAGCTTGATGAGCATTTTCTGCCCAAATAATTAAAAAAATCTTAGAATCAGACCGCAGGTCCAATTGTGAATATAAAGCATTCTCGAATCCACTGAAACATACACAAAAAATTTCGTCAAAATCGGTCCAACCGTTTAGGAGTTCTGTCACATACACACAGGAAGAAGAATTTAAGATTAACACAGTATTAAGATATTTACATAGAAGTCCAGAGAGTATAATTTTGTTTCAGTCCGTCCATCACGATGTGAAGATTACTGTAGTTGGCAAGAACGCTGGTTAATGGTACTGTTAAATCTTGTCTTCTAATCGGACTATTCTCTTCTTGCATCGACATGAGGAATCTGTTAAGGAATTAAACATTATTTTTAACAAGTTAGTACCCGCAACTATAGTCTAAATTATTTAAAATTCGTAATTTGTAAATTGAAATTAATAAGATTAAGTTTTCACATCAGATGGCGTTGTGAGTTTTATTTGTATATATTTACGATTTATTAATTAATTAAACATATGATGTGCTGCAGAAGCTTACTACAGAACATCAATATTACATGTACACAAGCCACTGTAATACGGGTCACTAGTCTGACGCAAGCGCAATACGTCACAAGCATGTCGAGGTAATCGGTGACGCAAACCCATAAGAATATAGTAAAAGTTGAAAAACTAAAGAGAAAAATGTACTTAACTGTTTAAAATCAAATTACTAATAAATATAAACCACTAAACATTTCAAATAGCTATTATTCTAAAACGAATCTTGATGTCAACTAAATACTAATTAAAAACAAATACCTGGACGACCGAGCCTAGCTCGGTTCTATAAAAAAACATTTTTAAATTAAAATAAACTATTGGGTTTGCCACACAAAATGAACATTTTTTACAAAAAAAAATATTAAAAAAGATATCTCTTTTGCTGTTACAGGGATTTGAACTGGGGTTAAACGGATTTCAAGGCAGCCGATTTCTATTTGAGCTATTTTTGTTTTGACAGCGGTGGCAAAATTTATTTTTATATTCTAGCTATATTTTTTCATTTCCTGAAAACTCGGTTAAACAAAGTTTTCTATGAATAAAATCTAGCTAGATCGATTTATTGTCCCCGAAACTATCCACATACTAAGTTTTACCGAAATAGATGACGCCGTTTCCGAGATCCTGAATATATGACAATATAAAAATATACATGAATTGCTCGTTTAAAGGTATTAAGAATAAAGTAAAATAATGAAGGTCAGTTGAAAAACTAAAGAGGAAAATGTACTTAACTGTTAAAAAATCAAATGAATACAAAATATAAACCAAAAAACATTTAAAATAGCCATTATTCTAAAACAAATCTTGATGTCAACTAAATACTAAGAACAATATAGAATTTCGTATAAATTACCGATCCGGTGTTTAAGCTAAAGTTGAGCTTACGTTTCCGTATCTAAAAACGTAACTATCTGACCTTAATGCATCTGAGTAATTTGAGAAATCCAATAACATCGACAAGATTTATTACAGTATGGCATCAGCTCACTACAAGGATTTAACAAACACAACATTCAGCAGGCATTTGCGATTTAATATTTGAAAAACTCATTCAGAGCCTTAATTTATCCTATTACCATTATAAATTAAAAAAAATTGTAAGGATAGATTTATATACTATACTGTCACGCAAAATCTAACGAACTTCTACTGCACTGTAAAGTGTTGCAGTAATATAGTTTATACATCAAAGTAACCCATAAACTACAATTTATAAACATACTGACATGTGGATTTTACCTCTTCAAGCTGTTTTCATCCGACGAACATCCGAGTGCATCACCAATAATCCTGGCTTCGTTGGCAACATTAGTCGTAGACATTCTCTGCCACAGATATTCATAATCAGAGCCGTTACCGTATCGCAGTCCATTACAGTACGCCACTGGACGTAAGCTCGGAGATATGCTTAAAGGAAAATTTATTATCATCAATTGTCTACAGTGCGTGTCAAACTTTTTGGCCGCTCTGACAAGATCTGACACTCAGTGACGGGTCAGCGCGCGAGCATTAAGAACGAGGTACGAGGGTTGGTTAGTCTGCTCTGCTTTTACCTCTTCTGCGTCCCTCTAATAATACTGTAGATATTACGCGTTTATTTCAAAGCGGGCAAAAACTTGATGCGGACTAAAATTAAGTACCATTTGCATAAAATTGTACCTTATGGTAAATGTAATTCTTATAATAATTGGAAAGAATATTTTAACGAGAAAAGTAAGGGAAAGATATCTGGTACAAAACAATAGTGTCAGCCTCTTCACATAATAGTTTAATGAATTTAACCTAAACCGACAATATGTTAAGGTAGCTTTATGAATCCATTCGGGGCACTACCCATCGAGAAGTTTTGCATACCTAATGAGGAAAGCTGAATCTCCCAACTGCGAAAGAACAGAAAAATTGAGGATGTGCATCACTTGATGATGGAGTGTGCTAAGAACCGTATCGAAAGAGAGTCGTTGATGAGTAGCATAAACAGTAGTTGCCAGAACATAGGTATTTGTCAAAGCATCTTGGCTGAACCCTGTTCGGGTGACGCTAGGAAGCTGTATGATCTGGTAATGATATCTCATCAGCGACTCTCATGATAGAGTTAGTAAGATTGGGGAACAAATGGGGCTGGTATGTTCGGTGGAATAAAAGCCCCTTTAAAAGAAAGTAAAATAAAAAAAAATCATCAAAAGAGAAATGGACAAAGATAAAACACTTACGTAGATCCTGTATAAGCGAGTCCTCTATATAGTGACACAGCGTGTTCCACACAGCCCTGGTGGTTTAACTTACATGCGAACTCAAGCACTTGCATGCGGTTCCTTAATGTTTCAAAATCGTCCGTAGATCTGACCTCGTAGCCTAGTGTTGTGATTATGTTCTCCATTAGATTTAAAATTGTTTCCTTTAAAAAGAAGTCACAATTATTTTATATCATCATAAGTTCCGTACATTCCAAGATTGACAGGGATCTCTAACAACCAAGAATTCATCTAAATACCTCTAGATAAATATTTGAACACTGAATGATCTAAAGCTATATTGTTAAGATTTTCACTGTGTTTGGGAGTAACGTTTTCTTTGAATACTGGCACTGTTTAATTCTAGATTTTATCGAAAAATCTATTCAATTGATATCTTCCCAAATATTCAATAAAAACTATAAAGAGTAATTTTTTTTTTTCGAAGTGACTACGCTATTGACCCAGCAAGGTTTTAACAGATTCACCGGACTACTAAGGCTAGCGCTTAAGGCACTCATCCGATTTTATTTTGGCAACAAGCTCAAGGGTGCACGGCACACCTCGGCTTGGCTGTTGCCTGTTGCATGCAAAATCGCGACCTATCTTAGCTAACCTAGCTAACTATTTATATATGTATGAGTTGTTGAAACGTATATGTGTACCAAACATACACGCCTCAACAACTCCTCCATATATTTATTATCGGAAAATTGAGAATTTTTCAGTTCGATAAGGGAAAAAAAAGTAAACCCTTCCATTTTCATGTGTAAGCGTGTAGGCGTGCACGTGTGTGGGGGTGATCGTGTAGTGTTGTAGCAGTGATGTATATTTGTGTGTCACCGTATCGCGCAAGCAACGCACTCAAGGGCTCCCTACCCAGAGATCGAACCTAGGCTTGAGCCGCTGCCGTGGGAGGCCTAATCGGGTGTGCGGGAGCGAAATTAACCCCTAGACCACGGCGACGGAATAATTTTAATGTACATTCAATATTCTATAACTAACATGAACTATATTTTTTGTGCTTTCATTCAAATACGTTGGTTTCTCTCTGTCCACATATACATAAAACTACTTTGAAAATAATTTTGTAAGCGATACAGGAAATTTTTCTTAAATTCTCCGTTCTATAAAAGAACTAAGCAAACAAAAAGAGAATCCCAAAAAGCAATTTTGTCTTATATAATTCAATAAAAATTATTCTATAGATAATAGAAATATTCTATAGATTTAGAGAAAAGAGGTCCAATTACAGGTAATTTTACAAATAAATTAGATACATAAATAAAGAAAATAGAATACGAAAATTAAAAAAGTAAACGATTTCAACCAAAAAAAGTATCTTAGAAAAAAGTTCTCACAACGCTTAAACCAAATTTAATTTCTCCTCCTTTTGATATACAGTCCTTATATGTTATTATTCGTAAATATATAATTAATAATGACAAACAATTACCTGAATATCAGGCAACGCGTCATCGCCCAGGTAACTGTGCCACAGTTTATTAAAACCTCGTATCGCCGCATACCAAACCGAGTAATCAGTTTCGTCTTTCAAAAATTGTAAGGTGTTATGTAGACGATCAAAGTCAACTTCGTCCGCATAGAAAAGTGCAAACAGGTCATTCATAATCTGAAATATTAAAATCACGATACAGCGCCATCTCTTGACAAGTAGCGGTCAACTTTAATCCGTCTTAGAAATTAAATAGAATGAAAACTGAATATGGTAAAACGAATCATTTATTCTGTTATAAAAATTAATTCAATCATTTTAATCTATGCTTATGTGCTTTGTGCCGCTGTTTTAAGGCTAATATACATATATGCCTTCTAAGTTTACATAATGTATCTTGTTGTTTGACCATAATCCCAAATAAATGACAATGTGATCTAAGGTAGTGCTAAGCTTTGAAAGACAAACTATAGATGCATCGTGACAAATTTCAAAATAAACTTGGTAAAGCCACCCAGGCGAGCATTAGAAAAAGCTCTGTCAGGATGCTATATGCTTTTACCAAGATGTTTTCCTTCACAATTGCCTACAGCATATTACAAGATCCTAATGTATATCTACAAACATTATGATTGTCGCCACTAACACTGAACCATAATCGAAATCTCGAGGATAACTATTCTACATATATTGTTAACTTTTTGTTTTAAATTAATGTTTTTACCTTGGCACGATTCAAATGATGTATATCATTTTTCCCGGCGCCTTTTAAGGCGCTTGTGATTATGTCCCACGAATGGCTATCATAATTGACTCTATAAAAGCCTGAAAATAAGGTTTCGTGATTAAGCTTATTGAATTACGAATTTCTGAGATATCTGTACATAAATAGGCAGAGGAGAAATAGTTAAGTTCATATTTCCTCCTTTGGTTTTCAACCGATTTTTAGTAGATATTGGTGTGCTTTAGTGTTTACCATTTTTTTTTAAGAACTTTTTTTTATTTGATATTAAAACTTGAAAACTGAATGAATTATGGTCAAATTTCGACTACTAGGCGACCAAGTATGAAGTACGATAGTAGGAAGAAGTAAGCGTGAAATGTTTTTTTTTTCTAGTACAAAGAAATGACTGCAGTGTATCCATTGTTAAGCACCGTGAGATCATAAAATGATGAAGACAATCGAAAGATAGTCGCCACCATCAAATAGTTTTGATTGTACACTGGTTGATATCGAACAGGATATACTAAAAGTGAGACACTGAAGAATTTTACACAACGTTCATGATTGCCGCCACTCCAATTACCTACCACCCGTCATGGTGACCTGATTGATCAACATAAGTTGATCCTGGAACACGTCAGGTCTAGTGCATGGGAGCTATAATCCGATTGGACATAGTTTCTATAGCCTATCACGTAGCATATCTATTATTTGCACATTTGCACACTGTCGTAGTCCGGTGAAGCTGTTAAGACCTTGCTAGGTCAATAGCGTAGTCAGATCGAGAAAAAAAACATTTGCACACTATTCTACATTATACAATAGACCAAGTGAGCTCATAATAAATTCAACATCTTAACTCAAAAAGAAATTTGGTTGCGAAAATTGAGTAGCACCAGCAGTCGCCTGTAACATTGTATACCTTTGTGTCTTTATAAATGGCCAAATATTGCTCACGGCTTTGTGTCAATGTAGAAATGATCGATAACTCGTGAACAATACTTTTTTCTAGATAAAAGACACCCTATGTCCTTTTCGGAACCCAATATGCTCAACTCCCAATTACCCAATAAACTCATATATGTATGAATAGTTAGCTTAGCTTAGGTTAGTTCAGACAGGTCGATGCAGCCAGGGGGCTGATTCCTTCATTACACAGATCCGGCGGACGAGGGGAGGCAGCTAGTGTGTACCGTGCGAGTTGAACATAACCCACTCTCTCCCCCGGGAGGGTGGGTATACATTTTGTAGGTGGTAGAGCTCCGCTGAAGCTATTTTTGGTTTCAGCATGAATGGGTCGGCTCCTCTGGGGTAGTACCACCCCTCTCACAGATAACCGACGTGAAATAACAGTACTTGCATTGTTGTGTTTCGTTCGGTCAGTGAGAGAGCCGGACGCCCACGTCTCTTCCTCTTTCCTTCTTTCCCTTTCCTTCCTTTCCCCCCTCTCCCATATACAGGCTGGCAACGCGCTTGCGACGTCCCTGATGTCGCTAGTGTCTACGGACGGTGGTGATCACTTAACATCACGTACACCACAAATTCGTTTGCCTCCTTTGATATAAAAAAATAAAATAAGGGATTTCCCCACGTTAAAAAAAAAACTCAGGCAGGTCGCGAATTGCATGTTTCAGGTAACAGCCCAAGCCAAGGTGTGCCGTGTACCCTTGAGCCAGTTGTCAAATAAAATCGGCTGAGTGCCTTAAGTGCTCGCCTTAGTCCGGTGAAGCTCATAAGACCTTGCTAGGTCAATAGCATAGTCAAATCGAAAAAAAAAATCATGTAACTCTAGCATCTTCACAAACTTCTCGTGCATCACAGTAATTAAATTACGAAATAATATGAATTCATTTACCTGTCTCTTGGACATTGAATATCACCCAGCTATGTTGTTGACTGATATTGGCGATTGTAAACTCATGGGTCCGATTCGCCATTACGAACGCTGGCTTTGTGTTATTAAAATCGGGCAACATTTGTGTCGTATAAGTGATAGGAATTTGGTACGTTTCATTTGAAGAATATGAGGAGTTGATGTAAAATCTTTTCTGTATGGAAGACCAAGATAACTGTTAGTAAAGAAGTTGTAAACTCCGATAGTTTTAGTGCTTGACCGATGGATTTTCAATACGATATCCACATGTTTTTTTTTATATTATAGGTAGCAAACGAACAGGCGGGACACTTGATGGTAAGTGATCACCGCCGTCCATAGACACTAGCAATACCACGGGAGTCTGTTTTTCGGGATAGGGGTTGGGGGTGGAGGAGCTAGGGTGGCCTTCTGACTAATCGAACGAAACGCAACAATGTAAGTACTATTACTTCACATCGGTTTTCATGAGGGTGGTGCTACCCCGGACGAGCCGACTCATGTTGAAACCAGTAATAGCTTCATTTTTTTGCAATTCATATACATTTTCTATTTTAAATCGGTAACACTATCGACGGACGGTGAAGAAACCTGGGGGCCTACCCAAGTTGCTTATCGACAATCACTAACGCAAATAGAAAACGAAAAAAGGTATGGAGATGACATATCTGAGCGCTATATCACGTGAAGGCCCCCTGTACCTGAGAAATGTTCTTTTACTACTAATGTATATGGAATTACATGGAATATTGGAATTATTTACGTTTGAAATTGCCAAGACGACATAGGCTAGGATAGTGATTAAGCTCATTCTTTCTTCTTTCTTTCTATTAAGTCGGCCTTTTACATGCTGATAAAAATATTTGAAAGAAGTTAAGCGTATAAGACAACGCATCATTTTTGTTAAGAATAACAATGTTAACAATAGTTAGGTACATTGGCATGTTTCATACTTCACTCATGAAGTAGCATATAATATATCATAGACAGATAAAACAGTGAAAGATAATTCGTGGCAAAACACAAGTGTTCCTAACAAATAAGTACTATATAATATGTTAACATGATTTGATATAGGAACCTCTATTGTTTGGATACGTGTCATAATTTTGTCTACAAATTTTTTGGAAATTTTAACTTGTTCTGTATCGCTATAAATACATACATTTGAATAATTTCCCAGATTCTACGAATATGAAATGAAGGTTTCACAAAACCTTAATGTTTCATTGATAAATATGTTCAGCAAATCTAATTTCTATTCATCTATTACTAATGAAATTATTAAAATATGAAAATCAATGTGACTGAATTATTTATATTATTAACAATCTGATACCCGCGACATCGTCTGAGTCCTTTGTATCTTTAGAATATCTTTTTTTAGACGAAGAAAAAAACCTAAGCACTACACCGCATGCTCCATTTCTCTACATCAAGAAAATAGACATCGCTGAAAGTACTTATAAAACTTGTAGTTTTTTCAAGCTATAATAACATTTTCTCAAATGAAGATATCGAAATATATATTTATTTAGATGAGGATTGATTAAGATTTAGAAGAATATCATTTATTTAATCCTATCCTATCCAATAGTTTTTGCGGATATATAATTTTGTTACTAACCAAAAATTCATAAATTAAATTCTAAGTAAAACGTACCTGAGATAAGGTAACAATTTCATCAGAATAATCAATGTTAACTTCCAGGATAGGATGTCCTGCCTGTGAGATCCAGGAATTCATGATCTCTGAGACACTTGCAGCTGGATAAGCTGCTAGAGTGTTGTTGTAATAAGAGACACCACGGTCGAGAGCACTATATAATAAGTCCGGATAACCAGCGCTTAGTTGACTGCAAAAAAATACATGGTACAAATATAAAAGTATAAATTAATACTAAAATAGTACCTGGACGACCGAGACAAGTTAGATTTAAATATATATATATATATATATATATATATATATAAATATCAAAGTAAACTGTTAGGTTTGCCTCTCAAAATTAGCATTTCTATCAAAAAGAATAAAAGAAGGCATCTCTTTTGCTGTCACTCTGATTTGAACTGAGGTGACATGGATTTTCGAAGCAGCCGATTTCCATCTGAGCTACTTTTATTTAGACAACGTCAGCGAAATTTACCTTTATATTATAGCTATATTTTTTCATTGCCTGAAAACTCAAATAAAAAGTTTTCTATGAAAGAAATCTAGCTAGATCGATTTATCGTCCCCGAAACCACTTACATACAGAGTTTCACGGAAATAGCTGACGCCGTTTCTGAAATCCTGAATATATAAAAATATACAAGAATTGCTTCTTTAAAGGCATTAGATAGATTAGGTAATATAATAATATAAATCACTGACCCGATTTGTAATAACGATTCATTAAAATACTTAATAGATTTTGTAGCATTTGAGCACGATTCAGATAGATACTACATGACGATCTGTTCTAAGATAGTGAACACGTAAACCAAAAAGGAACTGCCTCTCAAGTGCCAATGCCGAAAGACAATCATATGCGCTGGGTGACAGATTTTCAACTTAACTCGTAGCTAGCAAGATAAACTTAGAAAAGTTTCTACCATCATGCAAAAGCGTCAATCACTTTATATTTAGGATATCTCAAATTATTTAGTACAAAGTCCGTTTTCTGGGAATTATTTCAAAACATTCATAGTGCAAAAATACACACGATTTCTAATGATCTTCCTGATAGTAAAATATATGCTGAGTTTAAAGAAACAATTCTCTGAATTGGGTATAATGCCAGTTCTAATAGTTGGAATTGTTGGTTCAGTGCTTAGTATATTAATACTGCATCGTTACACATAAATTCAAATTCTAATGCCCGTCGGAATACTTAAAGTTGAAAATTTATCGCCAACCACCTATGGGTATGTTCTAATAGCATTTGAAAGCGACTCTTACATTGGGTTTAATGTGTTCCCCGTTTTGGACTATATCGTCAGTTAATATTGGGTGAAATCATGATATATAGCAACTTGCAAGCTTATAAAACATTAAAAAAGATCAAAGCAGTCACAATGGACTGCCAAAGGAAGTAAAAACTGGAAACAATGGAATAACTGTGTTTTGTAATTAATTACTGTAATTTGTGTAATTACATTCTAAATGATTTAAATTTCATAACTTTTATATTGGAATCATTCTGAGCAATAGTTATATATATGCTTTTACAGTTAAATAATATGATATGATGGGCTGCACAATATTAATACAAATTATCAATATTGGATGTACACAGGCCAATATACTACACGTTGCTAGTACGACGCAAGCCGCCCAAGCATAATACAATCGGTAACACTATAAACATGTCGCTGGACCAAAGTTATAAGTTTTTGGCCTACCAAAAATTTATCGCTCAACGAGCCTAAAGAAGCTTTTTACTTCAATAATAAATGATATTCGATAAATTACTAAACACATTACTAAAAATGTTATAAATAAATAACTTACTTGGTAGTTAAATAAGAATTCAAACCGTATTTAAAAGCATCATCCCCGATTAAGTGATGCATCATTCGTATAACAGATCCGGCCTTCTGGTATGTGATTGTACCAAAATGGTTACTTATCTCCGCTGGAGAGTTCACGTTATTGTTGGTGATAGGAGGTGAGCTAGGAGAGTTGTCTGCATCATACGCTGCATACACTGATCCGGTTACAAGTATATCAGCAGATCCGACCTCGGGTTCAACCTATGAAGATATAATTTGTGTCTTAGAATGTGTCCCATCGTTGATAATAAGATTAGATATATTTTAACCTTGTTCCAAAGCGTTAATGCGCAATGTAGAATATCTAGTTTTAAAATATTTTAACACTTGTAATATAACCTTGACCTAAATTCCAAGATAATATTGCTGAAGTATCTATATCGTACATAGAATTAATAGAACGCTGAATGATTCGTAATATTATTATTTTTTCTAATAGTATTATATGTATCCAATTCAGTCCATCAAAATGTTCCAAAGATTTATCAAATTAAATTATCAGTGAATATAAGGATAGTTTTAAATCAGTCTGGACGCAGTAACTATATTGTTGAGTAAGGATTTGGCTCAATAGTAACGCATTTGAGTACTTGAGTAATTATTAGAGATGGTAAACTATAAGTCACGCTATTATCAATGATTAAGCATGTTTAGTGAAAGTAAATATTTCTAAAGACATAAAAAAAATCGATAGCATATGGTCCTTACGAAAGCAGTGATGAAGTCTTGGAAGTAATTCGCGAAACCCTCATTCAACCAAGTATTACTCCACCAATGGCAAGTAACCAAATTACCGAACCACATGTGAGTCGTCTCGTGGGCCACAATCTGAGCTACTCTGTACTTGTAGTAAGGAGTTGATTCTTCAGGCACATATAGTAGTAAAGCTTCCCTGTCGAAAGTAAGAAGCATTATTATAAACAAAATATAATCCAACTTTGTAAATTCAAAAGCGAAAAATCAAACCAAGTTTCTACAGCTTTGAATGTAAACGTTCATTGTAAGTAATTTTAGATTTGGTAACAAAGTTATAACAATGGGCAATCATGAATTATTTGTCCGTTGCTTTTTTTTTCAAACAATAATATCTACAAATAATCAAACCTATATTTAATCAAGCCCCAATTCTCCATAGCACCAGCTCTAAAATCTGGTAACGCGACGTGATCCAACTTCAAATTGCTATCAACAGAATAATAGTCTATCCCGTAATACTGGCTTAGGGCTTCTTCTACTTTTCTCCCGAAATCAAAAGCATATGTACTTTGATTGACCGCTTCTGGTCTAGTATAAATGCCAAATTCTCTTCCATTATTGTTTTCAGTTAGAGCTGGGTCTAATTCTGATACTACAAAGGCTACAAGGTATGTCGACATTACGGGCGTGGGATAGAATATTTCCCTGATGTATCCATTAGATCTGCAAATTGAAGTCAAGCTGTAAGTCTTTACGCATACGTGATTGTATTATTAAAGTTCTATTTACTTTGCGCTGTTTATTTTAATTACATAGTAGTGATAAAACGGAAACTTTAACGAGAACTAATAATGTTACATAAATTGTTTAGTATTTTACTTATATGGTTGATAATTCATAACCATAATAATTCGTAACTAGCAAGCCCGGTAGACGTTGTCCCACCCTGCTAAAATAAAAAAAAAAAAATTATATACCTAAAACTTCCTCCTAAATCACTTTGTCTACTACTGAAAAATCCGTTCAGTCGTTTTTGAGTTTGTCGCGAACAGACAGACAGACAGACGTGGCAGAGGACTTTGTTTTATAATATGAAATAATCTTAGGAAATATTCTGCCTGGGTATAATAACCTATAAAGACCGTAGCTTGCACTTGTTGGTATATACTGATAGTTGTTTATAGATTTTCAACTTTAATCTTGTTAGAATAGGTATTCACTTTCAGCTAAGTTTATCATATTTTAACTCAGGTATAACTTACAACGTAACTGATGTTTGCATTTTAGTGTTAGCTAAAGAAGGTTTGTAATTTAGTGGACGATCTATTATCAAAGTAAACGTTGCTTTAAGGTCTGGCTCATCAAAGCAAGGGAACACCTTCCTCGCGTGCGTCGGCTCCATTTGCGTAGCTCCGAGCCATCTGTAAATTGGTCAGTGTGTTAGCAGTAATGGTATAGCATATTCCATATTACAAAACATTACGGTTTATTTACCCTTCTAAGTATTTTACTACATCCAAATATTTAATAAATTAGTGCTTTAAGATGACTAATTTTAGTTCGTAATAAAGGTACAAAGATATTTTGGAATTAATATATTGTTTTTCTAATTCAATAAATATTAGTAAACAGTTGAAAGTGTCTTAAAAAAGAATCATTATTGAACTTTGTATACTTTTACAGAATTCATAAATAAATCTACTAACAAATCATATTAATACTTGGCTATACAGGCACGTTATAATAGCAGTTTTGACACATCGCAGTAGTGATGTGAAATGTCGATTTATTTTCGAGAAACATATAATCAAGTTCTGCTTTACTTCGCATTTAGCATTGACGCAATTTTGTCAGAGGTGATAGAAATGTTGGCCAGCGATCCTATAGTTTATGATGATAATGTTCAGTATTCGGTACTCCTTATTGGTTAGGTTGCATTAATAATGTAAAATCACAAGCGTAACTGACGGAATCGACAGAAGTACCGGAGAAACGTCGACATTAGCACTGACGCAACATCACTGGGCACATTCCTATTCGACAAGCTAAACGGTCGAATTTCAAACGGACATTACGTTTCAGAGTGTTTAACTGCAAGCAGTATAGTTAAATGTTTCAGCGCCGTGCGCCTTAATTAAAGTTTTATTAAGTGCTGGAGACTTCGTAAGGCCCCATCACGTTAACTGAACTACTAGAGGGAATCTGGACGTTTCAGAAGACCGGTAAGTGGTTTTTTCATTATTCATTGCAGACCTTTTCTAGCTTGGGGTACACAAATACTGGATGTAATCTCTACCATCCTAGGTCCTTCGAAGTCACATAGCCTACCAGCCCGTTAGTAGGTGTCGAAACACTACAGGTAATAGGATATAAAAATATAATTTTTGAAAAATATAAATGCCAACTCAGCATTTTAAATTAAATAAATATTCGGTGTTTTAAATTAGTATAATTAATTAAGGGTTCTGTCTGTGCTGTTTCTTTATTAGTATAAATGTGAAAAGGTTTATTTGTGAGACGATATTATACAGTTAAATATAGTAGTAATCTCATTCTACTAGATTAATTTTGTGTTCTAAAATTCGTTAAATTGTAGGACTAACTGAACGTCACTATTGAAAAAAAGGACAGCAATTTGCTTATTCAAATATAGTTATTAATTTGTGTGAAACTTTCTGAGTGAAAAGACCATCATAGTGCGACGCTATTATAAGTAGAAAGTCAGGTATATCACATTAATATCGTTTCTGGCCTTGAAAATTTATTCGCTATAATATACTTTTGATGTCATATATTTGTGATTAGTACGCGTTTTCTCACGTCAACAAGATTTTATATAATTATTTAACATCTGATTTGGTAAACGTCAGGGGATTTTTATTTGATGTGATCTATCGTTCAGCTTTAATTTCAGTCCTAATTCGGGTTTTACTTATTTATTAATGTTTACTAATAACTATAGATGTGCGTATATGTATATGTGCATATCAGTTTCAAATAACCCATAATTTTGTAATAAATCTGAATATTCTAACACTTCACCGATTGAGGAAGGAAAAAGTCAAAGAAAATAAATTTGTATATAACCGACCTTAGCCAGTTCAACGTTTTATCAAAAACCCACGAGATTATACCTCTCACAATATTGGGATGCAACTACATTTATAGAGGTGGACGCTTCTACAAATATAAATAACACAGTCTAGTATTTCTGTTATTTTGAACTGAAAACTTTTTTAGGCTCGTTGAGCGGCATTTTTGACAGGGGATAAATTTATAATTTAGCGACATGACATGCTAGTAAGGGTGAACGACCACCGTATTGCGGTTCGCGTGAGTCTAGGTACGCGTAGTATAAGAGCCTGGGTACATCTCATATTGATATTTTGTATTGAGATCGTGCAAGTCATCATATGTTTTATAAATTAATAAACAATATAATAAAGTATATACAGAATAATCTTACTAATCCGGCACTTCGATAGATCGAAACGTCCAATAATCCGGCAATAATTCTTCGCAACATGCAAGAAAAGATTTTTAAGCAAGGACTACAAGTTGTACAAAAGCAGACCTCAATTAAGGATTACATATTTTAAAAATATTTAATTACACATGTTATTAGATCACATTTTAATTGAATACATTACATTTAATCCCTCTATTAAATACTTTATTTTATTCATTACCTGTGTATGACTTTTTCATTATAATCCAGTAATCAGACACCCTCCGGTTTTTAATAGTGGCCTATTATTGAGATTACACTGTACTTATTTTTCAGAGTCCCAATAGAAGAGAAAGAGAGATAAATGATAATAATTATAATTTATATAATTATGAAATTTAAATAATTCACACTATTATTTTTTCCTAATTGTTTTGTTCTGCAAACTCTTGGTCCACACCTTTTTTTTTTTGCTTTCGCTTTATTTATTTATTTTTTTATTGTCTGTGTGAAAAATCATATGTGTGAGAAACTATTGAATATTTTTTATTTATTTTGAATTAACTATTTACTATTTTAGAGTGGATATTTTAATGATGTTATTGCCTTTATGACGGTTTTATTATGATCCTGTATGGCCATTTTTAGATTATAATGCTCAATGTCCCGCGCCGGGCGTTCACGGCTCGATGGATGAAACTACTATTATAATTAATTAAAAATATCTAATAGTTTACATTGCATTGTTTTGAGTTTTCACTCCTATCGGCAGTCCTTATGACTACCTTGATTTTTTTTTGTTATAAACTCTAGGCGAGAAGCAAAAGTAATTATCTAACTCTATAACAACATTTCTTTATTTATTCAAATTAAAATAATTAGAAATAATTTCTTGTCAACTTCAAATAAAGTCAATGGACCAATTTCCAAATGCCGTTTTAAAATAATAAACTTGTGCAATACGAATAGGTGGTACAAATGTATTGCTAAACATACATTTATAGATAAACACGATTTTACGTGTGTGTCATTGTCTTCAAGAGATACTTTAACTCGTCAACATAGACAAGTTCGTCAAAGAGTATCTTTAGATAAGGTTATACTTTGTTATGTTCACTCAATTTACAGAATTGAAGAGATATAAAAGTCCTCGGTAAATATTCTTATTTTTATAATATCTTAATTATATAATTATGATAATAACTATAAAAAGATTTAATCATCAGCTATAAGGAAAAACAAATTTTGAAAAGTTAGTATAAGCGTATGACAGTACAGAAAACGTTTGTTCGTTAACTCATCAGGCCTGAAAATCTATGATAAATGATTTAATTAACGTGCGATGGCGACATATTTATGCTTTTTTTTCCAACTGACTACGCTATTGGCGTGATGGACCTTTACTGCTTTACCGGAATAGAGCGGATGCTTTAGGCACTTCGCCGCTTGGCAACAAGCACAAGGGTGCCAGAGTGGCTGAAGCTCGGCTTGGGTTATTGCCTTGAATGCGCCGTTGCAAACCTATCTGAGCTAAACTAAGTTAGCTATTCATAAATATAAGATTTCCTAAAGAAATCAATCGAAGTGGAGATCACTTAGCCGAATTTATAACAAATGCGGACACAGGTGAGCAGAGTTTAAGAGTAATTTGTGTGTTAACAAATAGAAAGCGATATCTTATATTTGTCATTATTATTTTCTTACAATCAGGTACTTTAGGGCAGTGACAGAGTTAATGAGATCGTTAATACAATTTTGATTATATTTCGATATTTTTAGGACTCGATTTTTATGATAATTTAACGATATCGACTGGGTACAGAAATCCCCGGCGAATGGAATATAGAAAACCGAATGTGTAAATAAACACTGGTAGGATCATTAATATGGCGTTCCTCTTGATATTTAAAAGTTAAAAGATAAATATATTTTAAAATACAAAGAATTAAGCCATCACGGGACACCTGGCAGATGTGATACATCAAAGTTGTCCTGTATAAGTAATACAATTTACAATAATTATATATGTATAAAATAGATTGCGACAGGAATCACCTCTGGTATAATGAAAAGATAAAGCTTTACAAATATTATATAAATATTCATTTTTACTAAAAACAAAAACTCCACTAGGAGCGGTGTGTTTGACGGCATTGTCAAAGGGCGGTTGGTCGTCAGTGCGTGCCTCATAACACTAGTAGAATGAGTGGCCGACAAAACAGTTTGAATATCATGATTATGCAGATATGGTTGCAAACGTTTTTGAGTAGCTCGTTATTAGTGCAAAGCTCGTGTTTCGCGTCGCCACGCCGTCAATCAGATTTACCCTCCACCTATAGATGTTTCACATCAAAATGAATGACTGTTATAAAATTTACATCATTAATATCTATTTTTCACGATTTTGTTGTCTACTTTGACTATAAAACATAAATGCATTAACGGTATACTAAAATCTAATGTTTTATTTAAATAATCAGCGTCATCAACATTGAAGGTGTTAGAAACTGTTTTTTTTTTTATACCTCGATGTTGTCTTAACCCATTATACGAGCAATTCTTGTATATATATGTAATGCATCTCCGAAACGACTCTAACAATTCACATAAAATTATGTATGTAGATAAGGTATTGTTAAGTAAGTTTATTTATACAGGTTTTGTCCTTGTAAAAACGGTATTTGACTGGTAACTTCAATTTTTGTGAGATGTTATACGTATATATTATACCTAAAGCTTAGCAACATTGCAATAATTGTGTTAACCAACCGAGTCAAGCTAAGTCGTGCAGGTATTTGACAGTTAACTGAACGAAATAATTAAAACAAAATATATTTAACCAAATTGTACTTACTTTTTAACGCCTCCCTCAAGGTAATAATTTCTGTAGAATCCATTCAGATCTTCTCTAATCGGTCCTCTGTATGTTATTGTTAAAGTGTATTCCACACCAACTTGCAATTCGTTTTGTAAATTGATATAAGCAAATGTATAATTTGTATTGAATTCTAAAGGGTTTGAAGCATTAAGTACTATATTTCCTACAGCACTGGCAACTGTTATGTTTCCGGATGCGAACACCAAATCTTCAGAATGCAGTTTAATTTGAGATGACGCTGTTTGTGTTTTAAATGTTATGCTCACTTCTCCATCAAAGGTGAATGCTCTATCATCACCGGTGTCAAAGTATGGTTTTATAGCTATAGTATATGCACTCGGTACGATCGGTGTATTCAATCTATAATTTGTATCAGTTGTGAATACCAGTGTTAGGTGACATAATATTGCTATTGTTATTATACGGTACATGGCTGGAAAAAATCGATTTATGTATTTACATGTTTCCAGCGATTATATCTGCACAGAATAGAAATATCAGTGGGAAACTATTCAAGAAAAGTATTTAGAATTTGAACCTATATATAAAAATTAAAAGTCAAACGTCTTTTGTTGATTTGGGCTAATTTCCGAAACTTACAAACGCATTTTAACAGGCTTTTTACAGGCAGATGGAGGAATTTACATAGTATCGTCTATGGCATATTTTATTACGCATTTTCTTAGGGGACAAGTAGTAATGATAAAATTTAATAGAAAGAATTTAAATATAGTAAAAAGTATGTAGGTGATAAGTAATATTGATATAGTTCCTATAAAATTAAAAAAAAAACAGCTGATAACCAAAAAAAGAACATGTAGTTCTTACGAAACAACAAACCATGTTCACAATTATAAAGTTAGGGAAAGTCAGTGGTTTACGAATTTTGATCATAAATTAAAAATATTTTTTTGTTATCTAATACATATTTGTAAATTAGAAGGCATTAAAGTAAGGTGTAAATTTTATTTTCCAACACTAACACTTTCACAAAATCGTATAGAGAGATTTAAAGTATTATTCTAGAAAGCCTTTTCAATCGATTCTAAAATTTTAACGCGTTTATATTCTATATTACGCTAGGCATAAACTATCTTTTAATAACAAACATTTTTATAACATACAAAATATATTTAATTTGTCTATAATTTAATAATAAAAGAGACAAACCTTATGTGGGAACTATCACCGCCTACTGAATATACTGCAGTTCTGTGGTCTGTTTTATGTATCATTTGAACAGTGAGCTGATAAGATTCATCTTGAGTATGCCTTATCATAGCATTCGTGATAATACCTACTACTCGAGATTCGAATTAGTTTTTACTAATGCTGTTGTTTATAACGAATGTTTACATTGTCAAAACATTGACAATATTTGATCCATATTTATCTTGTTTTTAACAGGTGAATTTTGTGATTTTCTGTTTCTATGATTTTGTTCTCTTTGCTATTTAAGAAATTTTGATATTTATGCACTAATTCCAAGTCCATTGTTATCGTAAACTTACTTGGATATATCTGAATGGTGTATAGACAGACAGGTGATAAAAACAGATTAGATATTCCGCAGTTTTCCTATATCTAAACGCAGCGCCTAACAACTATTTAATTTCAAACACGTCTGTTGGAAAAAAATAGTTTATATTAGGGTAAGGTGATTTTAAAATAAATCTTTAAATTATAGATTATGCTAATAAATAATATTTGCAATGATGTTTTTTTTATCTCAAATGAGACTGTACATTCTTGGTCGTTTTGTAATCAGTACACTAGCCGATTTAAAAATAAAATAACAAATTTGCAAATTTACATACGTTTACTTTCATAGCTCTTTTTAACAATTTTTGACAAATAAGTCCTTTTTAAAATATAAAACAATAAAATTAAAATAGGTTTTTAATAGAAACAAAAGTGTTCTCGTGAAACACTGATTAATAAATAATTTTACACCTTCTAAATTCACTGTATACATGCAATTTGTGTAAGACAAACAGAATAGCAAAACTAATATTACTAAGAAGGTTAGAAATAATATAATAAATAAATAGGTTTAAATGTAAACACATTCTACTCCATATTAATTATCATTTTTATTTCATTTTACAATAATTTTCCACCTAAATTACGCGAAATTATTTCAGCAATAAAGCTGTTAGTGCTGTAAAGATCACCATTGTAGTGGGAATTATTGTAACAGCGGATCCTCTGGCTGCTCGTAATACCATTTGCGCGTTATCAGTGCCCCACTGAATACTGGTTCGAGTTGAACTAATAGCGTTCAATCCAACTTGGAAGTTGGTTATAGTTGCTTGGTTTGCTCTAAGCCATTGTTCCATCTGAAAATAGATGAAATTTTGTTATGACTTGCGGTAGTCCAGTCAAAATTCAACCATAATAATAGGCACAAAGGTGTATTCTTCGCATTGTTATCTGATTTTTGTTTTAAATGCTAAATACTGTATTGAGGCGTGAAATATGTCTGATATAGAAATTTACATTAAATTACTTTAACAATTAAAAGGAAAGGTATCATTAAAGGTCTTCAGTTAAAAAACAAAGGGAAAATATTACTAAAGTGATTTATATCAGCTATTCTTTTTAGGCAGATTAATTAAACTATGGAACTTTGCAATCCATATCAGTTTCAAATGCAAAAGCGTGTATGTATCGGAATTTTTGTTGCATATTTATTTAACCTTAATAATTAGCTTGTATCCCTTTATTAATGATTACACGACGCACATTTGCTTCCTACGTGGCAAAATACCATCAGACCAATAATAAACAATTTGTACTTACATCTTGCAAGCCTTCTTCATCCATATAAGAAGCTAAATTGGATAGTATGCTGTCGAACCATGCTGGCAATACCACTCTGTAGACCAAATTACCAGTTATTAAAAAAACTTTTGTTCAGTACTAGAATGTCAATTTTATTCTTTCGGGTTCTCGTGGAAATAATATCGATATTATCAAAAACTAGATACATCAATGACATAAATTTGCGTTTGTAAATGTAAATATGTAAATTAAAACATTGTGGTTAAAACCTTATTTATTGATACTTTTAAACCCTTCCATCAATACCAAGTAAACTGTAGAGATAAAATTTTAGCGCATTATAATAATAATAATTTATATTATTCAGACATTACACCCATTTTTGTTAGAAAACTTAGTGTATTTTAGTAAAGGTATAATGTTATAGGTACTACTATATTTATGTTATGTTATGTACACCCACACAAGCAATGTCATTAACTTGTGCAGGTGCACACTCTTTAACAACTTTTTCTAGTTGTGAAAAAGAAACAACTTTTAAGTCTGTCCGATAACATTCTTAACACACCATTTAAGCTATCACACAACCGAACCATCAAGGAGTATGCTTTTTTCCGAATTATTGTGAAAAAATCATCCACACGAGCTTCAGCAAACATACCGGATACAATACAATTACAGTTATTGTGAACACTATTGTAATTTTATTATATTCTGATTAATAACCTGAATACGTCATAAATTTATTTTCTTTAAAAGACTTACCCCGTTCTTACATCTTCATATCTCTCCTTTAAGAATTCCAGTGCTACTCTCGTGTTGGATCGATCTCCCATATAAAAGAATGTGAATGCGTTTACCCTATCTTGTGCTTTAACCTCATCGGTCAATATCATTTCCAAGTACCTGATAAACACAGTTTTTATTGGAGTATCATTATCGGTAATCGTTCAAGAATTCAACCTTTAAAAAGGGGAATGCTAATGTTCATTAAGAGTGTTTATATCAGTAATGTCTTCAGTACTTTTATAAATTTTATTAATAAAGAATTGATCTTATATTTTTTGTTCCCTTAGGGCTTTGTACGTTTATTTGAAAAATATAAATCGTTTTATTATAATTTATGGGCCATTGGAACACATTAAAAGTTTACCCAATGTATTTCGGTCATGATTTTTTAATGAATAAATTAACTTTAATTCGTCTCTCATTTGACAACTGATTTTACAAACATAAATTATATAAGCACTTTCAAATGTTACAAAACATGATGTAAGTCTAACATGCGTAAATGTGATAAGGCTGTTTAATATTTGCATAGATTAGTCAAGCAATAAGATACTTCATTACAGGTTATCACTGGAAAGAGCCTAATGAATTCTCGCTCACTAGAAAATGAAAACCAAAACAAAATTCTCTTATAAAGAAACAAATGAAATTAACATTGTTTTTTCAAAACATGCATAATTTTAAATGAAGACAAATAAACCTATATATACTTCACAACGATTCCTTTTGTATACGCGATAGTTAATGTCTGCGAAATGGGAGATGAGTGTCCGTTAACATTTTTTGCTTTCAAAGAAATATACTGGCCGCTTTAGTGGAGCTAGCCATACACATTACATTATACAACTTTTGGTCGGTCATCACATTAACGTTTCGTAAAGTTATACAAAAACAATTTATAATATGGATGTTAGAAATACTATAAATTATAATCAATGATACCCACTCTCGCCTTGCCTGATCGTTGGTGGTGCAGCCAAGTGACCTAAGCATGGCAACCTCATCACCTTGGTTGTTGGAGTTGCGACGACGTTCGTATAAGAAACGCCACTCGTTATAACCTCCATCACGAAGACCTTCGCAGAATACGTGACGTCTAAGATTTGGGTTCACGCTGCAATTTAATTATAGAATTATATTTATGTAAGCAGTGTTTTTACTTATTGATGCAGTCTATAGGTTTTCATAACCACGATTGGTATAAAGTGAGGTCTTACAAGAGATAGTAAAAGCTGGGCAAAATGTAAATGCAGTGGTTTAAATTTAGTATTTAATTGATATAAAGGTCTATCCAATTTAATTCATAACTACTTTCCAGTGTCTGACAATTGATGCTACAGCGGTTGTAGGTAGTAATGTATTTTTGTGATGCGATTTTTTGGATATGTGATTGCTATTTCTATTTCAAAAAGTGGTTCAAACTTCCATTACAGTAAAATCAACACCAAGAATACTATATAACTTAGTTAACGCTTTCTCTCAAAATATATAAAACTGTTCAAAGATTAGTCTACACATTATATGACAAAATATATTTTCAATAAAATGCGATTATATTTATTCCTAAATATTTTATCCCATTATTTGGGGTATAAGGGATGTCGAGTAACATCTTAAGACTTGAGACACCCAAGCCAACCTCACCTGCACGTAGTGCACCCTGCTGATCAACGAACGAGGCAATGGCGATAGCGGGGTAGTAGGGTTTTACAGCCCGACTGGGTCGCAACCACCAAGTACATGGCGAAAAAGCCCATCTCAGTGACTCGCTTCTGCGCGTCGCGTTTCGGGATCAGCCTGTGCATATCCAGTACCGAGTGACTTTCGTCGTTATGGCCGGCATGACAGCGGCGACCGACGATGGATAATCTGTCTCTCAGTGGTCGCAACTGTTTTTGGATTGTACTATGCTTACCATCAGGCATTGTGCAGTCACTTTGTCGTGCTTCAATAAAAAAAAAACATACATTACACCAAATACCTACTATCAGAACTAAGAGATAAGTATTTGGATATTTTTCATACACAATGAAGGTACGGCCAATTTCCTCTTAACCTAAATATGAAGACAAAGGGGTTACTCCACATTATTAAGAAACACTACGCATTCCACATATAACGAGTCATATATTCGAACACGCAATGTTCCTGTATCGTAGTAAGATATAAAAGTAAACAGTGGTATGTAGGTCTATAAAAGGAAATATTCTTTATTAAATCTTGTAGCATAAAATTTTCTCCATCCGGACTAAACTCTTGAATGTCTAGAATTAAATTAAAATTGAATAATTAAGGTAATAATAAATATGATGATGACTTGCTAAGTTTATATTCAAAATGTCGTCTATAAGTGTTGTTGCACTTCATAGTGGTAGGGTACTTTACGGGCAGCTGGCGTGTGCCCAGCTGCCTCTCTATAGGTAGGAGCCCGGCGGCAACCTTCCGCCGGGTGGACCGTTGGGGCGGCTATTCAAGGGGAATAGCATAGAACGATCCCTTGCCGCCCCAACATCACGGTCTGTCGGTACACCGTGGGGTTTTAGTCCGTGCGAGTCGGACATATCCCACTCTCTCCCCCGGGAGGGTGGGTATCCATAAGGGATTTCCTCACGTAAAAAAAAAAAAGGTACTTTACGGGTCTTGCTAGTAACATTAACCACGAGTTGAAAATGTATTATCCTAAAACATTGTTTAAATGATGTCTAAAAACATACCTTACACCGCTGGTCCTAAGAGCGGTGAATTTCTGTACTGCGTCGTTGATGCAACCTGAATGTCCGCTGTTGCAAGCGAAGGTAAGGAGGAAGAACCTGTTCAGGGTTCTGGTTAGTGGTTCATTGGCATTCACGTCGTATCCAAGATCGGTTATCACGGCATCCAAATATTCGTACAGAATTTCCTGTTGTATTAGTTATGTTATGATATTCGTTCTTACAATTCTGTTATGTGTATACTTACGGTTTCAGATTGATTGAACACAATATTGTGAACTACGACTGTATTCATTACTTTATTGTAAATAATTGATAGCAATATATTGAATAAATAAAAAAATAATCCTCGTTGTAAACAAGAACCCCGCAATATATTATCGAAAATAATTGTTTTCCACTATTTGTTAACCTCTCGTCCGTCCAAAAGCATAAAGGTTTAAGCTCCATACAAACGAGTATAAGTATCATGAGACACAAAAAGCTTAAAGAAATACCTGATTTACTACTATTTTTTTACAAATAAATGTTGTAAAATCATAATTTTTATGTCAAATGTACGTATTTTTAAATTATTTTTTCATTTGAATTAACTTTTTATCTCATAAAATTTGCAATTTACGATAACAGGAATTAGAAAATAAATAAAAACATGATCCGCCATTTTTAGATCTGGGTATAAAAATCAGTCGAGAGTTTATATAATTACATATTAATTTAGATGAATTAATAAGAGAAGAAGGTCATAAATATTTCAACGCATCATCGAAAGAAATGTAAACCTATATCTAACTGTAACTGATGTTTACAAAGATAAATCTGATAGAAATTAGTCTCCAAATACGATATTATACTTATAATGGCTTTATTTACTTACGTCAAATTCAGCTAAGACATCAGGAAGATGTAGGAATCTGTTCCTCAGCCAGTTGAAACCGGTGATAGCGGGGTACCATACATAGTAACTGGTGTCACGTTTTAGGAAGTCCAGAATTTGGAACCCGAAGTCGTATGTCATCCTCTCAGAGCGCATTAACGCAAAGACGTCGTCCACAATCTAAAAATGGTCATTGCAAGTTTTAATTTACTATTTTGAATCAAGATGCTACTGACAATCACAGTACTTTAAATCTAGAAGCTAACGAACGAATTCAACCACGCCTGCAGAAAGTCGGAAAGAATGTTTGGCAGCAGATTTTATGGTTGGAGATTAATCAGTGTTTATTATTCGTGATTACGCTGAAGCTATTACTGGTTACAGCATTCATATCTGCTCACCCGGGGTAGTACCATTCGACACACAAAAAACTGACGTCAAGTAACAGTACTTGCATTGTTGCGTTTTGATAGGTTAGTGAGAGCGCCGGAGGGCCACCTATCCTCACCTTCGACCCCCCCCTCCTCAACACTAGCTGGCAACGCACTTGCGAGTCCGCTGTTGTTGCAAGTGTCTATGGACGGTGGTGATTACTTAACATCAGGTGACCCACATGTTAGTTTGCCTCCTGTGACATAAAAAAAATCATCATTGTAATTTGAGATGGTTTCTTCACGTTGTTTCTGCTGTTGTAGGCTTTGATTTAATGACGATTGAGGCTATAATTCGAGATACTACAAATAAGTTATCATCGCTTCTAAGAACGCTAAGTATTGACAAATTTGTGACTACGAACTCACACTATTTTATTTCTTTCAAAGCTCTTTAAAAATTACACCTTTTGAAAATATTATGTATTTAGATCGCATACATACCTGAGCTCTGTTCAAATGATGTATACTTGAAATGTTGTTTTTCAGTGCACTAATAATCATTTCCCAGTTATGCTGATCATAATTAACACGATAGATACCTGAAATTGTTTATTAATTTGAAATAATTTAATTACAATTATTCTTACAATTGTTATATAAATAATATTATATTTTTAAGTGAAAAATTTTTTAGGCGTATTGAGCGGTATTTTTAGCAGAAGATACATTTATAATTTCGCGTCATAACATGCTTCGTAAGTATGACCAATTGTATTGTGCTAACACGGCTTGAAACAGATTAGTGAGGCCTAGTATATGGTCCTGTGTAAATAAAATATTGATATTTCGCAGCTCATCATGTTTAATTGATCAATAGACTTTTTAAAAATGCACATAATTATTTCTCCGAGTGTCAGTAGATATAAAAACTACACTAATGTTAATAATTTCTATAAACAAATTCTAAAATGTTGATATTGTCACTATAATTAACACGAAGATTCAAACGAGAACATATTTATTTCATTGTTTTCAGTTTTCACTTCTCTCAGCAATCTTTGTCTTTGCCTGAATTTTATCTTATGCCATGCAAATTTTTACTTCAATACAGTAATTGCTTAACTCAAAACATAAACGATTTATTAATTAGAATAATATGTCACCTTTCTGTTGTACGTTGAAGATCACCCATTCGTGTCCTGGCGCTTTGCTAATCTCGTCAGTTCGAGCAGTCATAACATGGGTCGGTCTTAATGCATTCCAGTCTGGATTACTACCAGAAGTGTATGTTAGAGGCAGAGGCCATACTTGTTCCGTTTGTGACGATGTAGCACTCAGAAGGAAACGTTCCTGTAACATATTTAAAACATCAACAAAAATTTTACACAGTTTTGTCACAGTTTACATAAGTCACAGTTTGGGCACTCCCTATAAACGCTCGCACCGGCACACTCACACAGACATGCGCATCTACACGACCCCTAAGCGGACCTCGAGATGCTGTCCATAGAATTCCTTTCAAAACCTCGCGTCGATGTGCGTGTTTGTGTGAGTGCCCCGTTTTCGAGCATCTGTTCGTAGTTTCCATACTGTGTCTCATATTTATACTGTGGTTTTGTTTAGAATACTTGAATTATTTATTAAAATATTTGAATCATAGGGACCTTTCATCCGCTTATTATCTGCCTAAGCGAAATCTGTAATTGATTAAGTCTTGGTTAACTAGTTTCCTCAAATGTTCTTAACAATTTCTAGGTTTTTTTTTTTTTTGTTTCGAATAGCTATTACTAGTCTTTAAAACATTGAAGTTGAATGATATGAAATCAATTAGACATAATAAACGTAATCAAGTAACTGATAATTTTAACAATATTATTAAATGTTCAAATTTTCTGACTGACAAATTCTCGTTATGTTGCTCATCGATAAATAATGAAAAACAAGAGGTAAAGCTAGTTAGACTATAGGAAGTAATTTGCGCAATTACTAGTTAGATTCTAAAATTAATTTTAATCTATACTAATATTACAAAGAGGTAAAAGTTTGTGAGTTTGTGACGTTGCGATGTTGTTACGTTGTAGGGGGTAATCTCAGGAACTACTGGTCCGATTTGAATAATTCTTTCAATGTTATATAACTCATTCATCGAAAATGGTTATAAGCTATATATCACGCTAAGATTAATAGGAGCGGAGCAAAGATGAAAAATGTTTCAAAATCGAGATGTTTTTTTCCTTTTGAGAACTGCTGCGTGTTGTTGGTGTTAGTGTATCTATTCCACGCGAACAAAGTCGCGGCCAGAGACTAGAATTGTATAAAGATTATTGTATGCATTATTTCTATGTCAAAGGCAAGGACGATTGCTAGTACGTTGTAAATATGAAAGTTTTGACTTCATAGAAAACATCAAACCTAGCATAAATACGATGTTATTTCTAAATTTCAGTATTATTTTTAAATTTAGATGCCCAATGGGCATTATTGTGAAAACGTAATTAGGCATAGAAAAAATTATGTTATTGAGATTAGTCAGTTTACCTGTCTAAGGGTCATTACTCCAGTATCCATATTCACATTCACGTCAAGCACTGGGTAACCTTGCTCATCAACCCAGTATTGCATAAAGGATTCGATATCGAAATTGGTGGCTAAAGTTCCATCTTCTCTTACTGCTACCGCAAATGCTCTATACAAATCTTCGGGGAAAGCATGTTCGTAAGACCTGAAAAATTAAGTATAATGTTCATAAGTACTGTTTATGATAGTATATAATTACTTCAATATAGTATCTGAAATATGAGAAATATGAGTACCATTTTAAAAAACGACCCAACTAATAAAATGTGATTTTATTATTTTCTATTACTCGATCGACTCGAGTCAATATAAACAAAACTAATTACTATATACGTATATGTATTTAAAATTGGTTTGCATTGTACGATATCTATACTATAATAAAACTGTAACAGGTCGAAATCTGTACATTAAATATTTTTTGAAAATTTTAATCAGGGTAGACTATGTTATCGATATAGAAGTCAAAGATATTTTTTTTACAATTTTTGTCTGTCTGTCTGTCTGTCCCTATGATCACGCATCACTCTGAAACTACTGAACCAATCTTGACGAAACTTGACATAGTGATAACTAATACTACGAGATTACATCAAATATACTTTTTGTCCCATAAAACGCAAAGGGTTCTCCAGGATAAAGGATTAAAGTCTAGAATCTAAACCCGTATTACTCTGAAAGTACTGAACCAATTTTAACGAAACTTAACACAGTAATAACTCATATTACAAGGCTACATCCAGGATACTTTTTGTCCCATAAAACGCAAGGGGTTCTCCAGGATAACGAAAAACAAAAATTTTTAGTTAACGTAACTAGACTTTTTTGCGACACCATAGTACAAGAGCCGGCAACGTTGAAAGAACAAGAATTTTAGAATACCTGGTTTTTTAATATATCAATATATATTTTTTTGTATCATAGGAGGCAAACGAACAGGTGGGTCACGTGATGTTAAGTGACCACCACTCTCTATAGACACTAGCAACACCGGAGTGTCATAAATGCGTTGCCAACCTGTATATTGGAGGAGGGTAAGGGAAGGCTAAGGAGAAGAGAGGTGAGCCTCCGGCGCTATTATTGACCAAACGAAACACTACGATGCAAGCACTGTTATTTCACGTCAGTTTTCTGTGAGAGGTTGGTATTAGCCCGAAAGAACACTTGGTAGCCGGTTAACGTTGTATTTTTAATGCGCATTTTGATTTAATTAATTTTGATTTATGAATAGGTTTAGGGACATTTTTCTTCAGTAACTTTTAAACACAATTAAAAGCATGAATTTATCACAGTCATACACATTTTTCTATAAACAATCATATATATACCCGCTGATATATTGAATAAATAAAAATGATAAATTTCAATTATTTTTTTTTAGCAAAGAACAAATTTCATTTTATTAAAGATTATTGATATTAAGATTTCACCATATACAATGAATGAAGCAACGATAAACGTAAATGTATGACTTGGGATTGACGCCATCTTAAATATATGCGTCGATTATCAGGCTATACGAAACCGAAATACCTTGGGCCGACGAGGTGAAATATCTCGGCGTCACTTTAGATAAACACTTAAATTTCGATTCACACACATATAGAGTGCGAAACAAAGCCGTTATGGTCTTGGGTCGTCTCTATCGTTTGCTTTATCATTAGAGTAAAATGTCCCCCAGACATAAACTCACTTTATATAAAACTTGCATCCGTCCGATTATAACCTACAGTTGTTCGGTATTTGCACATGCGCAAAATCGTATTCAAAAGTTGCAGGTTCTCCAGAACCGAGCCCTACGTAAAATCACCGGTGCCCCATGATACGTCCGGAATAAGGATCTCCACGGGGACCTGGAGATGCCTTCTGTCTGGGCGTATATAAAATCACTCACACGTAGTTATTTCGAATAAGCCGCGAATTATCCCAGCCCTTTAGTGGTATCCGCCGCGAACTATGAACCCATACCCAACGCTGCGCAGTATAGAAGACGACCGCGACACATTTTACCGACCCTCCTGATTCAATCACGTCAGCGAAAGATCAGTACCAGCCTATCTCTTCAAACAAAGCGTGTTCACGCCCACGCCCGCATAACCACAGATCACGCCGCCGTGGTCTGGGGATAAATTTCGCTTCCGCACACCAGATTAGGCCCCGCTCAGCAACGGCTCAAACCTAAGTAAGTTCCCTCGGCGGGGAGCCCTTGAGTACTCTGCTCACGCGATACAGTGCCACAAAACTTTACATCAATGCTACAACATCACACACATCACCTATACACACGTGCACGCCTACACGCTTACACGCTGTTTTTCTTTTTCAGAGAAATAGACGATAAAGAGTTCTACCCTTATTTTTCTCCATCCTATCCTATCTTATATAGTTAAGCGAAATTTTTCCGATACAAAATACATACTGGAGTTGTTGAGGCACACATGCCCGGTACACATGCATGTTTCAATAACTTATATACGTATATCTAGATAGATTAGCTTAGGTTAGCTCAGATAGGTCGCGATTTTTGCACAAAACAGGCAACAGTCCAAGCCGAGGTGTGCCGTGCACACTTGAGTTAGTCGCCCAAACATCCCAAGTCGGTTGAGTGCATTCAGCGCTCGCCTCAATAGTTCGAAGAAGCTGTAAAGACCTTTCCAGGTCAACAGCGTATACATTTCGAAAAAAAAAAAATGCGTCGATAACATACGCTGCCACAATTATCGCTATCTTTATCGTGCAACCAGTAGTACTGCACTAAACTATACCTATAGCTATTTTCTATACACATATTATTTTTATAGCAATAAATCGGTCTAAATATTAAGTTAATAACTGAATTTGTGTGAAAGATGAAATTTGTACTTATTTATATCTAAATATAATAATAATAAAATTATTACTATTCCAGCATGGGTTAAGATTACTTTTATTTTTATTTCCAAAAAATAGCATCAAGCACATTATTGTCAATACCATAAATGTCTTTCAATAATAATTCCATTTTATTAACGTTTCAAAGTTAGTGAAAAAATACATCCTAAATTTTAAAAATCAATATTTTTGTCTGTAAAGGTACGATATACACAAATAAACGCAACTCTTACCGGCAGCCAAGTAGCCCGTTGTTCGGATGAATATAATATATAAAACTGGCTTGATTGATTCTTTCCGGTATGGCCTCTGCCTATGTAGGTATTTTCACCAATATCAAGTGTGACAAATACACGATATAAATTTAATGCCAAATATTTAGTGTAACAATTTAGAATAATCTATAATAGAAACATATCAACATGGATAAATTACCAAAAGGTGATAGGTACTATGTTGTGAGTAGTACAGAGATTATTTATAAAAATATATTGGAAATATATTTAAAACACGTTTTCGAAACAGTTTATAACTCTTAGACAATAGTTTCAAGCAAGTGACAGTTGACGACGTTTCGGCGCGATGTTTGACGCTTCGATACGGTGTTCATATATTTTTCTTTAATACAATGGAGTATAAAAAGGTTTTAATACAAGTTGAGAATAGTTATGTTAAAGTAAGTGGTAGAGATGTTTATTTAGTTTTATGTAGGTTAGTTTTTATCGTAATTGATCCTGGTAGATGTTTTTTTTCTTTGAAATGACTACGCTATTGACCGAGCAAGGTCTTAACAGCTTCACCGGACTACAAACAACGGAGTGTTTCATGGTGCTACGAACGGGTACTAGGCTTATTTAAAAAAAAATTACATGTAATCTGGGTATATGTTTCAGTGAATCCGTGGATAGTTTGGATTCACAATTGGAAACAGTAGTTGTGGCTGCGATCGGGTATCAGTTTTATTCAATTTTTCGCGTTTAAAAATACAATGGAAATCAGCGATAACCAATTTAGTGCAGACGAAGTTGCACGGGTCAGCTAGTATATATATATATAAGCTACTCTATATTTATAATTAATGATTATTCACTAATGCTAAATTACTGACAAGAGAATGATCGTGCTGTAATTATATTTGATAAGAAACTATGTTTTCTTCTTTACGTTTCTTCAATTTTTCAACTAATTAAACTTTAAAAACTATCCATTCCATCACAGTTTTATTAATAAGCAGTTGATAAATAATTATTGAAATAAATGACATTGAAAATGCTTGCTACATTAGTAGCATCTGCTAACCTGTCAACAAGGAAATAATTCAAAGCCTTCTTGAAAGTATCTTCAGTGACGAAATGCTTCATCATCAACAAGAACGAAGCTCCTTTTGAATAACTGATGCCGGAGAAATGTCCAGTAACTTGTGTCGGGCTGTTAACGGTGTGACGTAGCGCTCTGGTGCTGAGTGTAGCGTCGGCTGATAAAGCGCTTTGAAGGTACATGAGATTAAATTGATCAGCAAGTTCCATTGTTGGGTCTACCTGTAAATACAAAGAAATATTTTTGCAAATTTACTGGAATCTCTTATATAAGTAAGATTTTCTTGGTGAAGAAGAGATTAAAACTGTTTTTATATAATCATCCAAAATGTGAATTTCACATAATACTAAACTTTAATGCTTCACATCTTTTTGCGCAACGTATGGAGTACAAATAATTAAATATTTGATAACACTAACACCATCCATAGCGAAGTATTCGAAATAACTTGCAAAGCCTTCGTTAATCCACACGTTGTCCCACCATCTGCAGGTGATGAGGTTTCCAAACCACTTATGAGCAAGCTCGTGAGACGTTATTGTACCGATGTACATTTTGTCAAGAGCATTTGTCTCACCTTCTTCATATAACAAGCGCAATTCTCTAGAAAACAAAATACCATGGTTAAAATATCAATTTATAGGCCTTTGTAATTTGTTGTAATCGTAATGTAAATGTAATTAAACCAAAATTTTGATATTCGTTTACCAACCTATAAGTAACAAGACCCCAGTTTTCAGTCGCACCAGATGCCCAATAAGGAGATGCAATTTGATCATTCTTCATATCTGGTGCCATTGTATAATAGTCTATGCCGAAGTAATCTTCCATCCAACGTGTTAGTGGTGGACCAACTTCCAATGCATATTCGCCTTGCCCTCTAGCGTTAGGTCTTGCAAGGATGCGATAAGATCTTGCAGAGTCATTATTATCAGCGATTACAGTGAATTCTTCACTGATATGGAAAGTGATTAGGTAAGCAGACATTCTTGGCGTAGTGTAGAAGATTTCTTTTACTCGATCACCCATTCTGTAATATTTATGTAATACATAGGTTTTAGAATTTTGTCGGAATACAGTAATCGGATACTATTGAAAACTAGTTTATACAAGCTGAAGGATACATATTTTACTAGAGATTAAGATAAGTCATATCCAATAAACCTGATTTAATTATAAAAACCTTCAGACAAGTTTGTCGTATGTTAATTTATTTATGTTCTCACGGTATAGACTGTCTGATTCTCATGTTGGAGAATGTTTCTGTGAAGTTGACGGGTCTGTTAATGATGATGTTGAAAGTCGATTTGAATCCTGGTTCATCGAAGCTAGGGAAGGCTTGTCTTGAGTGCGTCGGTTGCAGGTGGGTGGCTGCGTACCAACTATAAAATAAATGATTAGATTAGTAAGTATATAGAACGGCATACCTTTTGGAATTAAAATTCCAGAGTAATAAATAATTTTGGTATTAATTCATAAGATAGAGAGGTTATGATTTATACATTCTCCTTATTTATAAAACGAATAGCTATATCTCGTAGCTCACTCGTATTAATGTGGACTTTCTATATACTTCAGGAATAATTCATTCCTTTTGGATGGTACATTTATGTACTTTCCAGTAATTTTTACATTTTTATCTGCTCCTTAATAGTCTTGACAACATGTATGTAAATTTTCACTATGATTATTTAGTAGTTGAGATGAGTAATCAGTGGACTCTTAAAAACAGATTTACTCTTGTGTCAATAATATTAGCTAGATCTAGTTAGTAACATTTTTATCTTATGCAAAATAACATTTAACAAACACTTACTGAACTCTTCCATCATCCCCAATATAGTTGCCTCTAAAGACACCTCTGGATAAAGGAGTTTCATTAATATTTCCAATGTAGACTACTGTAAGTAAGTAAACTCGGCCGTTGACCAAAGTTATTCCTTCAGCTAAATTAACTTTCAGGAAATGGTATTCACGTATGCGTTCGAAAGGGTTATTTACGTCAATTCGAAGTGGAACACCAACTTCATCAGTAAGACTGACACCAAGGATTTCACGTACGTTTTCTTGGATGATTAATGATGAAATATTTCCTCTGACAGCCTAAAAAAAACAATAATAAATCTGCTAACCCCATGTTTTCAAATTATTGATATACTCCAAAGTAAAATTATAATATTGGCTTTAAATAATTTTATTTTCAGTAGAAGAACAAGCATTTTATCAATGCAATAATCTTCTGATTGATAGTGATTAGTGAGATACAATAAATGTTATTTCATTTTTATATACGTTTATTAACATTTTACAATAATATAAATGCTTCACGACTTTATTAGTAATTAGCTAAGTAATCAACAGAACCGATTGTTTATAATTTCCTGGTTATACCAGTAACCTGAACTCACAATGTAATTTATCAGATCATACCTGTTAAAAAATATCATTTTATAAATATAGGAAATATATTCGTAATAATAATCGTTTTGATAAAAATATTTGAAGGTTAAAACAATTATGTATTAACGATTATGTAAGTTCTTAACATAATTCTGTAAATACAATACAATGTCTCTTTAAACTGAATAGCTAATTACTTATATAATTCTGAGAATTCTTCCAAAAATTTAACTTCCACATATATATAGCAAAGTTATATTTGTCTCAATTATAGTGATGTACTATACTTTAGATACATATAAATTCACATTTATAGTAACGCAGAAACATATTATAATTCGGACATTCTCAGAAAATGAGTAAAAACCAGTCCAACAAAGAGCATCTATTCTTCCAAAGATTAATATTAAAATCAAGAATGGTTAATATTCAGTGTAACTTTTTAATCATGTTAAACTATCTATACAACTGGTACAAGTTACTAGATAACATATAGTAATCGTATTAATGAACTAGCTTTAAACGCAGCTCCGCATGCGTTTTTTTTTTAAATTGTATTAAAGAATTATAAAATATTGAGACTATATACAATTATAGAAATGCTCTTTAAAAACAATTGTAAGTATGAAACGCACGCCGCTTACAGTAATGTTTAAAGCATATGTAATGTGTACATTGGATATATAAATACTAACAGTGTGCCAAATGTGGTTTGTCATCGGCAGCATATTTGGAACCTTACCTAAGTAACCTTAACTAAGTAAATTATGTTCACGTTTGGCCACAAAAACTTATCAGATATTAAAAAATGATGTGGTCTAAAGTGGTATACACTTTAAATCTACAAGAGGAACTGGTTTCTCTATACTCCAACAGGTGCTTGGAGGCAGAATTTTAACATGAAGGTGATAGCTAACTAGTCAGACCTAGACAAAACCCTAACACCATAGCTGGTTTTATCACGGTGTTTTTCTCTACCAAAAGATCTAACTCTATTACAAAGAGTTGAGCCTACATCTATCGATGCGAAGTCTGAACACGCTATCAACTAAACTATCGTCGCTTCAAAATTTTGCGTAAATTTTATTCCATGTATTAGTAATATTAGAATTTAATTTATTCAAATACTTACCCTAACACTAATCGTAACTGTACCGTCAAATGTAAATGCGTCTCTTTCCGCAGTAGCTTCGAAGTAAGGTGTTACTTCCACATCGTAATGGATTGGGTCTAAATCTTCTGGGATACGATATATAGTCTCATCAACATCATTACGATAGACGGGTTCATCGAAATCCAGAGGAAAATCCGCACTAGCTAATACCAGTAGGGTTGACACAGCAAGTAGTTTTGCAATGTACATCATGGCTCTAAGAACGTAAAATTAATATTCATTATTCATAACATTAATATAAAAAAGCCCGTTAATCCAAAATTCAATTGTGATGCTTGTTTAGTGCTAAACTCATAGGAATTAATAAAAAACTCACCACATTTAACGATCACGCCATGCGACATAAAAGTAATCTTCAAACGCTCCAAATATTCAATAATGCAAGAATGTAGGTAACTTATATTATTATTAATTGTTATAAATTATATCGGGATTATCACAATCGCATAATTAAGATAACGTTATTATCAATAAAAAAATTAACCGTCTACGATAATTTCAATAATACTGTTATCACTATATAGAGTAGTTATTTTATTTTCCACTTCTGAGCAACAATTTAGGTCATTTTATTTTTTTGTGCATTCAATACTATTATTTGCTTTAGAATATATCATATTTATGTAGCCATGTGCTTTACTTTAATATTTTATAGTACGTTCTTAAAGCTGAATCGTCTATTTTTTTATTGTATTGGTTACTAAAAGATATACATTTCTATAGCTACTTTCTTCAACATCTAATTTGAATGGCATTGAGGAATAAGTATTTGCACTTTATTTTCTTTAGTATTCTTCTTGACACTTGGTCTCAGTAATATTTTATAGAAAATGTAGACAACGCTAACAACGATGCAGATACGGTCAACACCAATTGATTTATTTGAACATCCATTGAATATCATCTTACGGTATTACTAAAAAAAACATACACCCGTAGTAAGCTTACTGTTATATAATATAAATTTATTTTTACTCGTTTACGAATGACACGAAGCGTTTTGTGCAGATAGACGAAACTTCGGCTATGTATAGTTCCATACGTTGTCCTAACAAAGTACGCTATGTGAAATTAATTGGTGCAGTTTGCATGCATATTCGGCCATGTAAAGCATATGGTACACCGTAAAACATAATATTTAATAGAGTCTTCAATTCTTCATAGAAGTGCTCAGAATGAATGTGTGGTTAATATAGCAATGCAAGCAATTACGATGCCCTCAATAGTATTCATCTGCTATTCAGGCGCTTCAGCACTCTTAATCCGTATATAACCTGATTGCTATTTGATATCACGCACTTTTGAGACTGAGTACCAATTAACAATAATGTAAAGCAATAGTATCATGTTCATTATTTTTCGTTTGAGAAAAAGTATAACATAAACAAGTTATGTCTATTCAACCCTAAAATACGATCCCAGATACGGAGACCCATATCTCCCTCTCCCCTCCCTTCCCGCTCTCCTTAACACAGGCTGACAAGGCACTTGCGACTTCCTAGGTGTTTCTAGTGTCTATGGAGGACGGTGATCACTTAACATCAGGTGAACCACCTACCTGTTCGTTTGCCTCCTATGATATAAAACACATAAGTTTTAGCATTTGACCACAACTGTATGTTAAATGATGTTGTGATCTAAAACTATAACCTCACTAAACCTAAGTGAAGCTGTTCGAAGTCACATATAATGCTTGGCGACTGATTTCCAACTTGAAGGTATATTAAGTACTCTGCGAGCTCAGAAGTACCGGCATGATATGATTTTATGAGGATGATTTCCTTCGCAAGAATTAGAGTTTACGCTTATCAATGTGATATCCAAACACGCTACGACACTGAGCTTTGAGTACTAAGCCATTTTCGCCTTTTATTTAAATGATGATATTTATTTGATTCATCTTTATTTTTATCCGAAACATTCAACATCTACGGATTTGTCTCAAGTTTAATGCTAATCATTCTATTAATCTTTACATAGGGAAATAATAACAAAATAATGCAATATAAATATTTATATTAACAATCTTAAGTAAAAATGACTATCAATTATATATTCACACAACCATAGCGAAAAGTGCCATTATAGCTAACAAGGTAGCAGAAGTAACAACAATGGGTGCACTATCTCTAGCCGCGGCTAAAATTGTGTCGGCATTGGCAGTTCCCCAAGCAATGTTGGATCGGGCAGAGTTGATTGCAGATATAGCCGTGTTAAACTGTAGAGTGTTAGTCTGCGTTGTACGGAGCCAGCTTTCGAACTGCGAGAAATAATTCATGAATTTACAATAAAAGACTTTTAGAAAACAATTACAACAGAAACTGGACACTTACTAAAACTAATAATAACTAAAGTAATTACTGCAACACACATGAGAAATACTACTTTATATGATTCCAATAGTAAAAGTATCAAAATAATTTGTATAGAAAGTACGGTTAGCTAAGAGAAACAAGACTTATTTATCAGCAGGTAATAATTTAAAATCAGTCACTCTATATTACTTACATCATCTAAGCCTTCTTCATTAAGATAAGATGCGAGGTTTGATAATGCTGTATGTACGGGAGTCGCTGGAGCATCTTCCACGTATCTGAAATCAATCTTTGTAAATCAATGGATTGCTTTTACTTCCCTTCCCATACTTACGCAAACATAAGTATATTTTAATCTGTAGTCTGGATCTCTTACTGATTCATGACAGCAATCTATAAGTTTAGAAATAATGAATTTATAACCTATACAGGAATTAACCAATAGTGGTTCGCTGTCAGGGCGATGGTGGTCCAGTGGATAAGACCAAGCACCACACGTATCAGATCTAGACATAAAGATCTCCCCATCCCTTATCATCAAAAATAAGTTAATCAAAAAACCTCCCCTTACTGAATTAATATATACTTGAATGATATTTTCTGTACTTGACAGCATTACTTACGCTATTCTGATCTCATTTATGTTGTTCTTGACAAACTGAAGAACAATATCTGCATTCTCTTGGTTACCAAGAAGCGCATAATTAAATGAGTTCACTTTATCATGAGATCTAACTTCCTTTGTTAGAGTTAGTTCCAAATACCTGAAATAGTAATATAGGAAAAATTAATGCACCAAAGTAATACACACAATTAAATTAATTATTTATTTATATAATTGTTTTTGGCTCTTATTTTTACTCATATTTTGTGATTTCCAGAAATAATATTGGCACTACCTATATAGCCTATCAGTAAGGGAATGAGTTACATCTCCTAAGAAGATTATCTCTTTTATATTCTCTTCTTCATTTTCTTCATTCTCTTCTCTCTTTCATAGTCGAGATGTTTTGAGTTACATTCAGACTTAATGATAAATTTAGAGAAAAAAAAAAATGCAGTTTCACATTGGTGAGTAGTGGTGGTGAGTGACCTCTATATCACTTTAAAAATTTAAAAGAGATACTTGTACTCACAAAACTACAGATTTCATAGTATTTAAATGTATATTATCACGAATTAATTTTTTTCGCAATTTAAATACTTTGAATATTAATTTAAAATTGGAAATTTTACATTATTTATTAATATTTCCATTAGTCATACAATAGACAAAGACAAAAAACCTATAATTTATAAACCTTACCGCATCAATAGACCAGTATCTTTTACGGCACCCATTCCTCGAAGCATTTCTAATTGATCATTAGCAAAATTGGACTCTCGGAAACGGTTCATCAGAAATTCGAAGTCAGAGCTATCACCTTCTCTCATTCCGTTCATATACACTGCACGACGATTATGAGGGCTAATCCTAAAGCACCAGAAATTGCATGAAAATAATAGTTCTGAAGCAAACATATGACGATGATATAGTTTTTTATAATTTATAGGACCACACTCATCTGATAATAAATGATGTGGTCTAAAGTAATTAAGCTGCTATACTTAGAGGTGACTGGCTTTCAAGTACAGCAGCTGGTATGTACTAATAGGTGCTTGGCAAAAGACATTCAATTTGAGGGAATTGGCTAATCAAGCGGACTTGAAAAGAACCATACCACCATATTATGGGTCCATCGATCTTTCCCTTCGTCGGATGCTCGGACTGAGTTGTTACGATTTGAACCTACGCAATCTACGTCTATCGAAGAAGTGTCCGAACACGCTATCCTAAGGCATTGTTGCTGAAAAACTAATTATAAATATTAATATATATGCATACCATGCACTAGTGCTTCGCATATCCATAAATCGGTCATAGAACTCTTGAATTGATTTACTATGACCCAAGTTGCAAGCAAATTGGAAGATTGCCTGTCTCGCCATACTAATTGTAGGCGATTCTGATTCAGGAATATCATATCCGAGTTCATTGATAATTCTATCCATGTAACTTAGTATGAAAGCCTAAAAAATAAAGCACGTTGTTTTCATCTTTATATTGTAAAGTTAAAAGGGACAGTTGGTATTAAGGTACGCTGTATTTCTAAAATACTATAAGTCATTGATTCCATCAAATTATGAATTTAAATTAACTTAAAATTAATTATAGAAAAATAGTAATTCATAAATTTATCGTTTGAAGAAGGAAGCATATTATAGCGTTTACATCAGATTAAAAAAATATGAATGAATTATTATTTATATTACATATAATTATTTTGATTTTTTTAATTAGATTAGTAATAAGTCATAAAGATCTCAAAAAGAATAATAAAGAAACATACATCAAAGGTAGCCTGGCTTTCAGGTAAATGTCTCAATCTATTTCTAAGCCAAGTATATCCTGTAATAGCTTGATCCCACACGTGGTAGTTGAGTTCATTACGGAGGAAACGAAGAATGTGGAAACCGAAGCTATAAGTCATCCTTGCAGATCTCATAAGTGCAAAAACGTCGTCCACAATCTAAAAATGAACATGATAATTATCATTAAAGTAAAATAATGGATAAATATTTTAGAAAGATCAAAAACTGAATGGTTGAAGAAAATATAGTTATAATCATAACACATTAAAACATAATTATTTTTTATCAAAAAGAGAATGGTTGCGTTTGTATACCACATCTAGTGTTAAAGAATATTTTCGGAGACTTACTTGAGCTCGATTCAAATGGTGAATTGTTTCTGGTTCATTCAGTAGTGCATCGGCTATTAAATTCCAAGTTGTATCATCATAGTCCACTCTGTAATGTCCTGGAAAAAACAACATAGGTACTTTCCCGTTTGATATTCGATTTCAATTTTTGTTACTTGAAGCTGTGACCAACTAAAATTATACCAGTTACTTCTGCAATATCAGTATAAAATTGAAACGGGAAAATAGACATTTGCAGTATATATATAGATTCTATTATAACATCATTTTGATGCACCAACATAAGACCAGAAGTAAAGCATAATAAGATTTAAAAAAACGACGAATATATGTTGTACACAGGTATACAGGTCATTACCAGATTTAGCATATTAACATGTCAATTTGCTCTTCAAAGAAAAATACATTTGTCGAGAGATGGTCTAGCTTTAAGATAAGGCAATTTTAAACTAAGAACTTTCTTAGTTATGTTGAGAAAGATATTCGTAAAACTGTAAGTTTCAAAATCCAATCACTTTTCAGTTTTAATTTTATTATTGGAGTAATTATTACTTTAGCATTGTTTACAACACAGCTATTAGAATCTGCATCATGTCCTCCAAAAATTTTCGATGCTGAAATATCTTAACACTTACCATGTTGTAAATTGTTAAATATAACCCATTCCTGCCCTGCGTTTTTAGTAATAACATCACTAGCAGCTATCATAATATGCACTGGTCGAACATTATTGAAATTGTTATTACTCTTTGTAGAATAAGTTATAGGGATAGGGTAGATTTGACCTGTCGGACTCGCGGATGCACTAAGGAAGAAACGCTCCTGGAAGGTAATATAATAATCAAATTTTCAATAATATTTAAATTATAGGAAAATATATGTAAATTATAGATATAATTTCATAATTGTAGTATAGTAATAAAACACCTCTTATTAAGTTGAATTAAGTTTTGTTAGTAGATACATCTTTATAAAAAGTGTAGTACAGCACTAATATGTTTTATGTCTGTGGTAGATGAGTTTGCATTATTAAAAAATATAAGAACGGGTGTAACTATGGCATCTGGTAAAATATTATATGTGTGTATTTTAAAAAATACAACAAGTAAATTATAATAAAAGGTTTATATTTACATAAAGCATTCCCTATACCCTTCAAGTTTATGGTTGTTTTGGTGCGTTTGGGTTTAAGTGTTCTCTGAATGCATTACATATGTATCGTCTAATCTTCTAATGGGTAGTTATTTTAAATTGTGTTCTCATGATCTTTTTGGTAGTTAAACAAAGCTGATACTAAAATCGCTTGTTATACAGAAGTACTTACTTGAGTGAGTCTCATCTGACCAGTGGAATGATCAACATCAACTTTTAATACTGGATATCCGGGCTCATTCACCCAAATACGGTAGTACTCAGCGAAGTCAAAATTGGTGTACTGTGACAAGCTTCCATCTTCCCTTATAGCTTGCTCGAAGGCATTATATAAATCATACTGATCAGTTGGTTCATAAGCACTGCAAAGTATACCAATAAAATATATTCTAAAAGTGTAAATCTGTCGAAGCTAATAAAGGTAACAGGGATCTATGAATCTTTTTACTTGTTTAGCAGTAAAATGAAATCTTTAACTCACTTGTCAATCAGGAAGTATCGACAAGCCTTCCTAAATGTTTCATCGGTAATCATATTAGATGTCATCCTTAGGAAAACAGCCCCTTTTGAGTAGCTAATAGTTCCAAAATGACCAGTAACTTGGGATGGAGTATTCACGTCATGGTTTAGAGGTACTGTGCTAACACCAGAATCGAAAGAGAGTGAAGACTGAACATATCGAGAATTGAAGTGTTCATGGTGATCATATTGCGGAAACATCTGTAAAATCAATACTAATATGAGCTGTGAAATATTAAATAATTGCTAAGTCATAAAAATAGTACTTATTTCATTCAATCTGATCTGATCGTGGGTGTTAAGTTTAGAAATTACGTCTTATAGTTAGCATAGATTCATATGAATTAACGAATTCATTTATTATTCAATATAATTTATTGTTATCGTGAGTAGTATCACCAATTATGATATTCGGGCTCTTGTGAATCATATTATAAACTAGTTCTTCGAAATTGTTAAATAATATTGCATTTTTACCGACCCTCCTGATTTAATCACGTCAGCGAACGATCAGTACCAGCCTGTCCCTCGAAACAGAGCGTGCTCACGCCCACGCCCGCGTAACCACAGATCACGCCGCCGTGGTCTGGGAGTTAATTTCGCTCCCGCACACCCGATTAGGCCTCCCACGGCAGCGGCTCAAGCCTAGGTTCGATCCCTCGGTAGGGAGCCCTTGAGTGCGTTGCTTGCGCAATACGGTGACACACAAATATACATCACTGCTACAACACTACACGATCACCCCCACACACGAGTACGCCTACACGCTTACACATGAAAGTGGAAGAGTTTACTTTTTTCCCTTATCGAACTGAAAAACTCTCAATTTTCCGATAATAAATATATGGAGGAGTTGTTGAGGCGTGTATGCTTGGTACACATATACGTTTCAACAAGTCATACATATATGAATAGTTAGATAGGTCGCGATTTTGCATGCAACAGGCCAAGCCGAGGTGTGCCGTGCACTCTTGAGCTGGTTGTCAAAATAAAATCGGCTGAGTGCCATAAGCGCTCGCCTTAGTAGTCCAGTGAAGCTGTTAAGAACTTGCTGGGTCAATAGCGTAGACATTTCGAAAAAAAAAAAAAAAGTTAAATAATATAAGTTTAAAAGACCTCAACAAATGAAAACATTGTTCTTGGTTCTCCTTTTGACTAGCTTTTGTGATAAATGATATCTTGAGAATATTAGACATACCAGATACTTTGTTGCTTCAGCATTGGGTACAAAAGTTAAAAAATCTGCGCATCGAAAGAAGCTACTTATTTTATTTTTTTAGATGTAGAATATAAATTTCTTTTGTATATTTAATAGGATAGTCTAAGTTTACTAATGATATTGAATTGGAGTTAGAATTAATGCAATAATTATTATTAACTACATAGCGCTACATAATACTATTTGAAAAGTTTACATTTCAAACGTAAATTTTTTTGGGCTCGAAAAGTATTACATCGAATGGAGAGCAGTTTTCTACAATTTCTTACTAGGTTTTATGCTTATCGAAATCTAACACAAATAGTTCAGATTACCTGACGATATGCTGCATAACTAATACTTTCGTTTTTTATACAAGAGACTATTGTAATTTTATAAATAGCTTTATGAGTTAGTCAGCTCCATACCTTTTGCTAATTTAAAATTTGTTTTCCATTTAAATACATTTTATAATTGACTTACTTGTGAAGTAGGAATATAACCAAAGTAACTGGCGAAACCTTCGTTTATCCAAGTGTTACTCCACCAATAGCAAGTGATCAAATTACCAAACCATTTGTGAGCGAGCTCGTGCGAAACTAAAGTTGCAGCGTAATGTTCAACAGACATGACTGTTTCTCGTGGATCTAATATAAGGTACATTTCTCTGAAAATTAAATCACTTTACTTAGAATAAATAAAATCCTACATTTCCTCCAAAAGTTTTGTAGACTATTTTAAGAAAAAATCATCAAGTAATAAAAATGTATGATGAGTTATTATTCAGAAACATATTTATATAAGTAATGATAGTAATATGGTGACCTCCTTATTAGAACTTTCCAAGGAGTTTTTTAACAATGGCACTTATGAACGTCAACACTATCACCGGTTCGGAATACAACCCAGCCATCGAGAAGAACTGGCAAGAAACTCGATCTGGTATATCTATTCATAATATGTTTCGTGGTATTATTTCCCATCCAATTCACTTGTGCAATATAACCAATCTATATTACATCAAAGACTACCAATATTACAAAATGGTTGTTATTTGATACTTTGTTGGAGCGGGGGGAGCTCCTCTTCCCCATCCCACACCTTTTCCTTCCATAACATACCGCTTAAGGGCAGGAGTCGGTTACGCGTCCCCCTCGCTACAAAACGCACTTGCTTGCGCGTCCGCACCCCTACCAAACGCAAGTTTTTGTTGCGCGTCCGCACCGCTATAAGACAAACGAATCGTCTTCGATAACGTACGCGCCGGAGTAGCTTTTATATGCAATATTAATATAAGTTCGAGTGCTTAGTGTTTGCCGCAAGAAAGTCTGGGACAAAGAGTTTCCACCGGAGCAGTGCTGAGCCCCGCGACGAATTGCCAAGTAAGTGCGTATGTTTTCCATTACCAAGCTCAATTGACTAATTACCTTGTGATCCTGCGATTGAGCACATATCCAGTTATACCCTTGCCCTCGCTAACAACAAAGCCAAAATACAGTCCACATCTCTCCATACAAAAACCCGCAACAATGGTGGTGAAGGGCGCCGCATTTCATGGTGCATTCAAGCCCTGACGGCCTTTTCCCACCACAAAATATAGAGGTAAATAACACAAGATTGTAAATAAAATATAAAAACTACTGCATGACATTACAAGATCCGGGCAAAAAGTTCAATATATCTTTTAATACGTTAAGTATAAACAAACCAGAACTTACCTATAACTGACCATACCCCAGTTTTCAGTTCCCGCTGAAGCCCAATCGGGAGATGAAATGTGATCGTTCAGCAAATTAGGATGGAGAGACGCATATGGGATACCGAAATAGGCGTCAAAATACTCAGTCATTCTTACTGCAAGACGCAGTGCTTGATCTCCAAGACCTACTGTGTTTGAGCGGCCGATGATCCTAATCGGAGGGTTAAAGGAAGTATCCTCAGCAATAACTTGGAATGTCTCGCTGACAAGGAAGGTGACGAGGTAGGATGACATTCTAGGAGTGGAGTGGAAATGCTCGATAACACGGTCTCCGGATGCACTACAAAGAAACAATGATTAAATTCAATACGTGAATACACATACCACTTTTCCTACCAACCCAAAAAATGGGAAATGAAAGCCTTATAAGAAAGTACAATATCTCAGTAACTTATAATTGAGTGGCCTTCTTCTAAGTGCCAACAGAAAAACGTACGTTATTAATATTAAACTATTTCATATAGCTTACATCACAAAAATAGGACCAGCCACAAACGTAAATCCATCTAACACATTTTTACCAACCCGTAAATTCTTTTGTACAATTGGTCTTACATTCCTATAAAATATCAAAAACAGTGCCGGCAATACTAATGGTAGAATACTTTTACCTTTTGTTAAAAAATCTCTATTACTTGCCATACAACATATCACCATCGTATTCATTAAGTAAGTTATGATTGTATACTGTCATGACTTTAAAACATTATTTAGATAGTGCATTGTTTTTTTTTTAATTATAAGATATATCTTATTCATATACTAGCGGGTCTGGGAGACATTGTCTCGCTCTGGTGATAAAAAGAACCTTTACAAATTATACACCGAAAAGTTTCTTTATAAATCGCTTTCTCTACTGATGAAACCTGCACGAAAATCCGTTCAGTAGTTTTTGAGTTTATCGCTACCAGATAGACAGACATGGCAGAGGACTTTATTTTATATGTAGTGTGATTCTTTGTGTCGTGGACATTTATTGTCTTAATTTAGAAACTGTCAAAATTATAAATAATATCTATAATTCATTAAATAAAAATGTTATCTAAAGTTACTAGGACACTAAAAATATATTAAACTTACAACCTCATATAATCAACTCCGGTATTAGAAAACGTCGCAAGATAGCTCCTGGGCCTTGATATATGGAGTTTAAAAACAGCTTTGAACAAAGGCTCGTCCCAACATGGGAAGGCTTGTCTTGCATTGTATGGTTGGAAATGGGTTGTAGCGTAAATCCTGTAAAAATAGATCACATTAATTCTGTATATTCGAAGCTATTGATAACTTCTTAACTTATACAGATAAAATCCTCTCTTTTCTTACTTGGAAAATGCCTAGTCTAGCATACTCATGATATAATCAAGATATTAGAAGATTGATATTTTATTTAAACGATGCATTTCCTATAACTATTTCATCGTATCGTACCTATCTTCCATTCTCTTTTATACGAAACGAGCACTTTGGTAATATATTGTTCAACTATTTTACAGTTTTTTTTTTCGATCTGACTACGCTATTCACAGAACAAGTTCTTGACAGCTTTACCAGACTATCTGCTTTACGGTGTTGTCCAGCAACGGACCATGAATTTTAATGTATATTTTCTAATTATCTCTAGATGAGTAACTGAGTACTATCGATCAATTATATTTTTAGCTTGTTATTTTAAACATTACGACAATGTCCAAATGCTTCTACTAGCCTTTCCACTTCAACTAAAATAAATTACCAGAAAAGAATACTCGTTTTTCCTACAGATGAATATATGGATATTAGGTAATACCATTCATAAATAAGTAAATGAATATTATGTTGAAATGGTCCACGTACCTTTCGGTACCATTTGCATCGGTATACCATCCTCTCCAAATGCCTCTTTTCATCGGTCCTTCGTTCATTGTACTCGAATAATCAATATATAGAGTATAATTTCTTCCAACTGCTAACGGTTCGTTTAGATTAATTGCCATGAAATGATACAGTGGTGTCAGAGTAAAAGGTTCCCTAATGTTGATGGGGAATGGACTTCCATCATCTGTCAGTACAGATACCTCATTAATTCTGTCAACGTTTGCGTGCAAAATAATCTGAGTTACGTTCTCTTGGACAGCCTAAAAGAAAAAAAAATCGTATATTTTTTTATAATGAAGTTGTTAGTTTTATTTTCAGAATTATTCGATATGTAATAGAAAGCTTTAAAAATAGTTTTCTTTAGAACCGAAAAAGCTCAAATGATAAATAATCAACAAGTAGCAAACAGATTTCTCATGATTTTTTCTTATGACATCGTATATCTGTGACTATACTTTATCAAATTATTGTCTAACATTAAATTGCATTTATTTTAAACATATTGAATAATAAAGCATGCATTCTTCAACCATTTTTGCACCACTTTTTCTGAATTTTATAAATCAGTGCGTTCTTCGCATACGAAGCCATTGGTGATTAGTAGAATGCCTCTAATTTGTTATTTGAATAGACTTTTGTTTCATGATGCATTTGTTGGATGATTTTAACTACTTTTTATACTTCTATAATACCTATATTATATAATTTGTAGGTAGTAGAACCACGCTGAAGCTATTACAGGTTTCAGCATGAATATGTTGGCTCACCCGGAGTGGTACCACCATCCCACAGAAAACCGACGTGAAGTAACATTGCTTGCATTGTTGCATTTTGTTCGGTCAGTGAGAGCGCCGGAGGCCGACCTGCCCTCCCTTTGCCCTTCTCTCCTGTCCTCCCAATACTCTTTCCCCCAAATACAGCCTGGTATATCATAGGAAGCAAACGAACAGATGGGTCACCTGATGTTAAGTGATCACCACCGTCCATAGATACTTGCAACACCGGGGGGGTCACAAGTGCGTTGCCAACCTGTATTTGGGAGGAAGGTGGGGGAGGGGCAGGAAGGGAAGGAGGAAGGGGAAGGGGAAACTAGCTGGGTCTCCGGCTTTCTCACTGACCGAACGAAACGCAACAATGCAAGCACTGTTACTTCACGTCGGTTTTATGTGAGAGGGTGGTGCTTCCCCGGACGAGCCGTCCCATTCGTGCTGAAAATAATTATAGCTTCAGCTTGGCTCTACCACTACCAAACGCTTTTGTGTTGCAAGTGTCTATGAACGACAGTGATCACTTAATTTCAGGTGACCCATCTGTTCGTTTACCTGCTATGACATAAAAAAAAGATCCAACCGGGAAAGATATAAAAAAGTAACGAATAAATGAAGCCCAAAAATTATTCGAAAAATATTATAACACAGACGTGAAGGAATATGTAGCTGCAGTTATTTATAGAGTATGCCACAATTTTAATACCGATTTAATGTGGAAGCTAAAGAATATGTCGCCATATTTGTCGACGCGGTATTAAAAGACTATACCTTAGTCGACATTGTAATTTTATCACATACCTGAACAATAATGTATTCTCTTCCATCATAAGTGAAAGGTCTGTCTGTCCTTTCCGCAAAATACATGTCGATATATATATCATATTCTATAGGGATTACTGTTTCAGGTAACCTGTAAACTTGTTCCGTATTTCGGGAGACGCCGTCAACAATTGGTACCGGTTCGAAGTCTTTGTACCAAGTTACGGGATGATCAGCCTTTACCTTTGCCAAGAGCATAAAGCTCAAGGCGATAACTGCTAATTTGTACATTTTCCTAAAAGAAGAAGAACTTATAATTATTGGAACACATCACGTCCACAAGATATATATAGAAAAGATACACAGAGTCGATTAGAAACTTCCATCAACAATACCCCCGTTAAACTACATGTTGCAGTACAACTGAGTGGTGGTACTACAGCGCTGATTTTCAGTTGGAGATCAAAGCAATATACGGACGTGTATAAAGAACAAAAAAAACATTAAATTGAATAAACAACAATGCTATAGTGTAACACAGACGAGCAACAACCTAGACAAAATACTACAAAGGCCTAGTAATGCAAAAATTAAAAAGGGTTTACACATCTGCCTCTCAAAATGCCTACACAATATACGCAAAGATTTTACTAAATTTGTTTATTTTGATATTTGATCATCTAGTCCTTATTGTCTTCAGCAAAAGAGCGTCCACAGTTGATAAAGGATTTGTCAATGCCCATACCATTATATTTAATTTGGCCGTTTTAAGTCATGTCTATTTAAACCATTTGAAATTAATTTATAAAAATCAATATTATTTAGTACTATATGGGCGTAGTTATCATCGTATGAGCTGTATCAACGATCGGGGTAGTCCAAGCTCCAAGGTCCTCAAATGAAGTAAGTAATTCTTAAAATATTACTTCCAACCTCAGATTCTTATTAATAAAGGAATTATTAAATAACGATAGTATCCTTTAGTTCTAATGGTTTGCATGTAACACGACATAGGAATCAAGTTACAATTCAGTAGAAAGAAATTCCATTTCCCCTTTTTTAACGTGGGGAGATCCTTTACGGATAGCCACCCTCCCGGGGGAGAGAGTTAGTTAAGTCCGACTCGCACGGACTAAAACCCCACGATGTACCGCTAAAACGTATTTTTTCGGGCAGCAAGGGATCGTACTAGCTACTAGGCTTTGGATAGCTGCCCCAACAATCTGCCCGGTGGAAGGTGGCCACTGGGCTTCTCCCCTAACTGCCACCCTCCAGTTTATTTGTCGCCAAGAACTTGTTAGTATGTTTTGGCAGTTGCATTTAAGAGCCAGCTCTTCTAGATTTAGCACGTTTACAATCTTGGACCAAAGTAACTGGTATTTTTAGTTTTAAAGGTTCGCATTGTATGGAAAGCAAAGTATAATTCAGCATAAAAAAAAAATTAAAAATTTGTGGCTAAAGACCTCTTGACATTTTCTGGCAGTTGCACTTGGATGGCAGCCCTAGTTTTAATGTGTATTTCCATCTTGGACTACATTGTGATTTAACATCGGATAAGATAATAGTCAAACGCTAGAACCTAGAGTATTAATAAAAACTCTTTGAATAAGTTTCATTCATGAACCTTGAACACTAGTTACACCATTGTTTTGCAATTAAAGCCTAATAGTTAAAATTGTTCAAATCGTTTTACCTACAAATATATATATATGAAAATAAAAAAAAAGTAGACAAGCTATATACCTAACTCTCTTCCTCGTGAATTCCTTTATCTACTGGTGAAAACCGCATGACAATTCGTTAAGTAATTTTTGAGTTTATCGTAACAGACAGATATGACAGAGGGCTTGGTATTATAATACGAAATGATGATAGAGTTGCATTCAGATCAATTTAAATTGACAAAAACAGTTCCTTAATAAAGTAAATTGTTTTTTAGTATTCACAGTATTATAATAAATTAGTTTATTTGTACCTGATAACAGAATGTCCTTTACAATGTGCCGATTTCGATAAACTGAATGATCGGCAAAACTTTAACTTGTATAATTTAGATTATAGGAGGATATTTATTTAAGCCATGATAACTCGAATTATCGCATCAAACGTATAACGATAAATATCAATAATTATTACTCTAATTTATTATACTAAGATAATAATATAAACATGAGGACAAACCTTCGTTAGTAACTTCTGGAAGTAACCTTGAAATTTTTAAAGATTAAGATTTTTTGTAGGTTATTTGTTTTCTGTCAGAAATAGTTATACATAATATTTTAAGTATATTACTAGACAATATTTAGTTGCAAGCAGATTGGACATTCGTTTTCAATCGGTTTTTCATAATTTTTTCCTAATGCTTTTAATATAATGCCCACGAAATAGCGCCAAATTATATCATACGCTAGCTTTTATTAATATTTGTGGCTATTGTTATTACTAATAACCACATTTTTAAATAAAAAGTTTAGTATTTTAGGAGTAATATATATACCTATAATATATATTCCTTCGCATTAAAATATTTACATATACGAGGATTAGTTAAGTTGACATCCCATAGCGCCATCTATTGAGAAATTATAAAGAAAAGGATATTGTATTATTATTTTTCATTTTTAGTACCATGTACCGTGGTCAGTTAAAGTAAATAACATCTTTTTGATGTGATAACTTTCATAGGCTAAATACTGTAGAGAGGCATATCACATGTTATGTTAGAAATTTTGCCAAAATCAGATGAGATTAAGTGATATACAACTTTTTCACGTTTTATTACAATTATTAAACATATTATTGATAATTTTAACAACCCACTGATTTGAAATGTTATACATATTATGTATACTCGATCTCATTAACATCGGATTTGAACAATTATTCTATTCTTATTTTTGTAAATATTTTCCTTTACGAAATATAAGTTTTCTTTGTACAACATTTCTTAAAAAAAAAACATTAAAACTTGTTTGAAATCTGGACATACAAAACGGATAAAGCAAAACGTAGGTAAGACTAACAAAAGATTAACATCGTACATATGGTTAGTAGCTTCTATAATGTATTTAGGTGCAAATTTTGCAACGCCATCTATTAGTTCTTCAGAGTACTAAGAAGTAATGATCGTATGATTACCAATAATATTTCCTGAATGTATTTTAAAAATCATTTAATCGAACGCCATCTCTTATCTACTTCTTGTACTTTAGTCAACTGATTTTAATTAATTTGTAACGTGAATCGATTTCGTAGTTTTAGAAGAGTTTTTAAGATAATATATAGTCTGTAGTTTCAAAACTTAAGTTTTTTGGGCAGAGAAGTTTTTTGCAATCAATTGTGAGTAAATATTTTTAATATACAGACACTAAGGTACAGTTTTAATCTTGTATATATGTAGAGATATCTATTGCTTGAAAGAACTCGCGTGCTATAACATATCTGGCTGTATTAAAATGAAAATAGTATATAAGTAATACATTGTGTCGCCATCTATTGGTACGCGTGAAGAGATAGGTCCAGTGATAGCGTGCTTGTACACTGTATCAATCGACTTGAGTTTAAATATTTGCGATGATCTCGGAACTTTTAGTGACGGAATACATCCTTATGAACTTGTAGAATTATAGGACTCATTCTAAACCCGTCTCGCTAGTTAGCACAGTCAGTTTAAAAATCTGTGGACAAGCACTTGTTGGTGTCTTCCGGCAGTAACATTTGAAAGCCAGTCGACCTAGGCTTAGCATCTTAGACCACAGTGTCAATTAACAGCAGATTACATTGTTGATGATGAAACCTATAAAGCGTAAATAAAAGTTAAAAGCGTTAATAGTTCGTCCACGTGGAACCTTATGTGAAAACAGTGATTAATGAAGTCATCTGAACGTATTGAATCCATTTATTCATCTGTATTTCTCTCGTACTTACGCCGTATCGCCAATAAAATTACAATAACTTTTGATAGAGTAGTTTTGGGGTGTAAGGGGTGTCGAGTAACATCTTAAGACTTGAGACACCCAAGCTAACCTCACCTGCACGTGGTGCACCCTGCTGATCAACGAACGAGACAATGGCGAGAGCGGATTGGTAGGGTTATACAGTCCGAATGGGTCGCAACCACCATGTACATGGCGAAAAAGCCCATCATAGTGACTCGCTTTTGCGCGTCGCGTTTCGGGATCAGCCTGTGCATATTCAGTACCGGGTGACTTTCGTCATTATGGCCGGCATGACAGCGGCGACCGACGATGGATGATCTGTCTCGCGGTGGTCGCCACTGTTCTTGGATTGTACTATGCTTACCATCAGGCATAGTGCAGTCACTTTGTCGTGCTTCAATAAAAAAAAGACCGATTTTAATGAAACATAGACCAAGTTACTCTCGAGAATATGCTTTATATTTAGGTTTTATTGTGAACGCTATAGTTTAGCAGTGTTGCGTGTTCATACAATCAGACAGACAGACATTTCTAAAAATGATTGAAATGCATTCTATTCCTAGATACAACAATTATTTTAACGAAACTTGACAAAGTACAGACACGTTAGATTTACATTCTTATTATATGTTTAGATAGAAGATATAGAAGATGGATGTATTGAAGAAGGTGTCTAAATTGATATTAATGTGAACGCTAGGAGTGTTTATGCCTCATCGCCGTTTAGTAACAAATTTGAGTAACATAAAAAAAATGTTATAAAAACTACTTAGATCTGTCTTGTATAATGATAATCAGTTATCGATTCGATCAGTTCAAAGATTTTCAAATAAATGTAATCAAAATCAAAACATACTTTATTTAATTTAGGCCCTGAGAAGGAGCCTATGAGCGTCAACACAACCACCGGAAAACAAACCAGTCTTCGAAAAAACCGGCAAGAAACTGACTTAGCTTATCTTTTTAACGTATATATAATCGTTACATAAATATATATCGTTTCTTTAAACAATTATACATACTGATAATCTAACACATATAGAAAATTGTTGTTGGTATGCATTTATCTCTTATTGTCCTGTTAATCGTATATAAGTAATAAAAATATGGATATACGGCATAGATAATTTTAATACTATTGTTTACATAATCTTTGAAGTTCTGGAATGGCCCAAGAGGAAATCAGCCTGGAGGAAAACCTTTGACTGGCTATTGCCCGGTTTCTGAGATACTCAGTCAAACTGCCAATAGTTAATGACTCAACAAAGTTGTCCATAAGATAAACTGTCAAATAGCCCGTTGAGTTTTACTGACATTTATCGCATAATTGTGTGTTCAGAAACGTAATTTGACAACTTATCGAACTGATAACGCTATTGAATGGATAAACTACAGTTAAAGTACGTCGGAAACCGGGCAAAACAATGCTTAATTTATACTAATATTACAGAGCTAGTGTTTGATTGCTTGAACCCGCTAATCTCAGAAACTACTGGTCCGAATTTTAAAATTCTTTCAGTATTTGATAGCTGTATATACATATATATGTATCACCCACACTTTGCATATATCTTTTTTACTTTTTTTTATTGTAATATTTATCATTCTTTGTGTCTCCGTAAGGTGTGTTCTCTGCCACCATAAAAATATACTTAAATATCAACAACATCCAAACCTGAGTTGGACCGTTTTTTTCGTATAATACTGTAACTCTATCTCTGGATTCCTGGACTTAAAATATTTATATATCACCTATTTAGTTACCATCATAAGACAAGCTAGGTTCAGTTTGAAATTAAATGACACTCATTTGAAATTTGGCCATTAAAAAAAACATTGTTATGTGAAAAACAAAACGATCAATAGAGAGGGATCATATAAGTAAAATAGCATATAATGACATTTATAGATATGTTGTTTAAAGTTCTGATTTCAATCTTCTTCTAATATAAATAAAAATCATAGTTTGTATATATGTCCTCTATGCATTCCGAAAACACTGATCAGAATGTTATAATAATAAAGTAGGGTGTTTCGAGGATACCCGCAAGGGTTTCTGGCCCAAAAAATCGATATCAATATATATTTTTTTTTAATCTATTAATGGAATTATTTGCTTTGATAAAAGATAGGGGTTTTTGTTCTTATTGAAACTTTTTACACTGAATCTTAACATATTCGATGACACGTCAATTAAATAAAATTATCTTTTAAAATTGATTTACAATTGCACCCGATAGATGACGCTGCTATCGTATGCTAAGTTATTTATGATTGTTCACGTTTGGTGGTAAGATTAGAACCGGTAATAACCGATTTAGCGCAGACAAAGTTGCGCAGGTCAGCTAGTATAAAATAAACAGGAAATAAATGTGATGCCTTATTTAACCTTAACTTACTCCCACAGTCATATTTCAAATAAAACATAACATGTTTTATTAATTATAGTTTATTAAATTAGCTACTATTTAAATAAAATTTGTTTTAAATACATTTTAATACGACACTCCTAGCTTAAAGAGTTTTTTATAAATAATAAAACAGTGAAATTAAACCAACATTTGTACGATGAAACCTAAAGCTAGAAGGGTGAATGATGATACGACGGCTCCGACCGAGTTCCTTTCGAGTAATTCATTGTAGATGTCAGTAGCGGCGGCGTTGCCCCACTCCAAGTTGCTGATTGCGGTATTTACAGCAGAGACACCGTTCGAGAAGGACGCTTCCAAAGCGATTTGATTCGCGTATACCCACGATTGGAACTGAAAAGGAAATGTTTTTGGTTATATAATTTTACGTATAAAAAATAATTGTGAATGGAACGCCTAGAAGATATAAAAATAGTTTGTACAGGTAATTCATAAAATATTAGTTTACGACTGGAAATAAATCAGAAATATTAAGATATTTGCTAGAAAAATTTTTTGTTTACATGATAAATTAATTAAATACAAAAATTTAAAATCATAGAGCGTGGCGACGCGTCACTACGCCAACATTCGATTTGACCTGCCGCTATAAATGTTTCACATCAATGCTATTTTAATAATTTATTTTATATTTAACAACCAATCTTCTAGATTATTCCTATATTACTGCCATTGTCATGTAGGATATTACAAGTGTCTTGCGATCTTTTCAATTAACTAACAAGATGGTGGCCTTGTTTTTAGAACTTTCCAGAGAATTTTTGTGGCGAGTCAGAACCTATGCTTCATGGTATTCCCCATCCACTTCACTTGTACACAATATCCAAACTATATTACGTAAAACACTACCTATATTACAAAATATAGAGCCAAATAACACAAAATTATGAATAAAATTTAAAAACCACTACATGACATTCCAAGATCCCACCATAAACTCAACAATGCTATTTTATACTTTGTTATTAAATGAGCGTGAGGTTTACAACAGGCTATACTTAGAGGAGAACTGACTGTCATGTGTATTTATCGAGCCAAACTTATAAGTGGCTGGTGGCAGATTTTTAACATGGGAGTAGTAACTAACAAAATGCGCTTACAAAAGGTGCTATTATCAACTGTGGTTCCATAACTTATTACATTTGCTCTAAATTGGTCACGTTTACTACTTACTTTCATTTATAATTTTTTCTTAACACTTTTACAACTAATGAACGAGGAAACTTACCTCTCTGATGATAGAAAAGTCAGTTAGGAAGGCAGGGATGGCGTTGATAGCAATATTCAAGCGCGCTTCACCACCGTATCTGCAAAATAATTAGCATTTCAATAAAATACTTATAAAAACTTATTTTTATTTACATTTTAATTATAGAACGTAATTTATCAGTACCAATAGTAGTATAAGCTTTATAAACAATATTCAAAATTTTAATAAAAATAGTAGTTATTTAGCATGGGGTGATAAAATAACAAAATCTTTAAATTCCTTCAATCAGAGACAGTTACATGAAACATATTTCTTATAATAACATCAAATTAAGACGCATAGAATACTTAGAACCAATCGCACCAAAAAAATTGAATGGACTTAATTTAGAAACCATGTATAAAATTATTGCCTCTAATGTTTTTAATCTGATTTAAGAAGATTTATTTAACTTAATCCCTTCCTCCCCTTTCCACAACCGAACTACACGCATTGGCCTTCGTAGCCACAGTTTTACGGTAAATTGTATCTGGGCAAGAACTAAAAAGTTCGCATCGTCATATCCTTGCCGTACCGTGAAACTGTGGAACAATCTCCCGGCTAGTGTGTTCCCTCCTTCCTATGACATGGGGTCCTTCAAGCGTAACGTGAAGAGACATTTACATAGGCCGGCATGACAGCGGCGACCAGTGATGGATAATCTGTCTCTCGGTGGTTGCCGCTGTTTTTGGATTGTACTATGCTTACCACCAGGCATAGCACAGGCACTTTGTCGAACAGCTATAAAAAAAAATTCGGTGCAAGCCGCTCTATTACGCGCAAATGAAAATGATCTTACAAGAAAACGCGAATAGTGAATCATAGAAGTTGATAATAGTAAAAATTTGCTAAGCATTACGTTTCTCTGATTGCAGCGAAGTTCTGATACAAAAAGTTAAGCACAACGGGAAGATTCTGCACATTTCCTTGAAGAGCGAAACTGAAAGCGTTGGTACGGTCGTGGATGCGAATCCTGTCGTTATACATAGATTGCTGTAGGTAGCTGAAAAAAAGAAATAGAACTGAATAAGATTTAAATGTAAAAGTAATAAAATGGATGTAATTATAAGGAACATTCCAAAGATGCATATTTTTTCGTACTGGGAAAATTTCTGCAAGCGTTTACTGCAAAAGCAATCAACCAACACGTGTATTTCTGCAGCGAAGCAATACTAATCTTGCTACTGTTTACCAGTCTGAAAGTTAAAGACAATAATCAATAGCACAAAAGTAGTAATTCTGTCCTTATAAGTAACAATTATGGCTGAACTCAGGACTATAGCTCTATTGACGACAATCACATATAGACTGAAGTTCAAAATAAGGTGGACTATATAGCCCAGTTTGCTATTTTTCTCAGTTCTCAGCAGTAAAATAACATATCAAATTATTAACTAAAGTCTCTGATAATATGTCGAAGGAAATAAATGGGGAAAAAACACATAAGGTGGCGTCATGACGATATATAGTTATTATTATATATTTGTTAAGGTAAACTAATCTTCCGAATTAACAAATAAATATGGATTAAATTTAATTTTTAATAACCAAATTACGAATTGAAAAAATCTTGGTTATTTCACTTTTCTATAAAACAATACGTGTAAACTTAATACTTACTGTACAAGCGCAGATTCGTTTCGGGTGCAAGCAAGAGTTCTAAGAATAACCACCATGTCAGCAGTATTCTCCGACGTGTTGTACTTCTGGAATAGGAATTCGTAGTCGGAAGAATCGCCTTCACGAAGACCGGTGCAGTAGACGTAACGACGAGCATTTACTGGAACCCTGATCAAAAACAATACAAATTTATTAAAAGAATCCAACCTTTATCGTATTATCATCCTACCAATAATTTATTTGCTATCAGTAAGTTTCATACATATTTCAATGGGGCTAATTCAATATGCCATGAAATGTTAAATATTATCTCAATATGAACCAGCTTGGTTTGGAGTTGGACGTTACATGGAAGTATTCCATTTAAAAAGGTCTAATAGCACAATTACTTGGTCATTCACAATATGCCATTGGTTGTTCTTACAGAGTTCTTATAGAGTACAATACGGCAGGTACATCAACGGGCCTCAAAGATTTTGATGTTCGTCCAGTCCAACTGAGGCATAGTCACCTTGTACTTAGACTACTCTGCATCATAATTTAATGCAAGGATGATTCTGTTAACTCAGAAACAAAATATTTTTGTCAGTCCATTTAGAGACGATCATTTGCCTTCAAACTGGTAGTCTTATAGTACAGACCTACTAGAATGTACCTTTTTCGATACCAATTTATATCTCTATATATTACATAAATGTTTTTTAACAAGTAATCTAAAACTAAATATACCTAATCGAACAGATCCAACTTCAAATTCAGTTGACGCCACAAAAACATCTATTGCTTTCCAGCACGCTTCATATTAACAATTAATAAATGGATTACGATAGCAATTTTTGCTTAACGATTAAAATGTGCTTACTAAAGCAAAAATTAAGCTCTAAATCACGTACAGTTCGGTATCATTGTCTTTGTAAGCTCTCCATTTCTGCAAACTGTCGCTGATACACCCAGAGTGGCCGAGGTTGCAAGCAAGGTTCATAATCTGCATCCTGTTGAGGATGGTGGAAGTGGAATCGGTGGCACGTTCTTCGTAACCTAGATGATTGATCACAGTGTCCAAGAGATCTAATATGTAATCCTGTTAAAAGAACATTTTTAATTGTATGGTTTCTTATTTTTTATTTATGAATCAGTGATAAAATTAAAATGAAAACTACTTTATTCTTGGTAGACATTAAAAAGGCGCTTATAAATATCCAAACTTACCACCGGTTCGGAAAACAAATCAGCCATCGAGAAGAACTGGTAGAAAACTAGATCGGGTTTATCTTTTTAACATACCCATATTTAAAATACATCAACGTTGGAATTGTTCTTAGCGAATGCACAGAAAGAGGTGTCAATTCCAAACATCATAATCGTTCACATATCGTTCCACTCTAAATAGCCTTTTGATGCCAAAATCCGCTTATCATGGCACGATAATGTTTTGTTATTATTAAGTTTTATTTAATAAAAGAGTCAGACTTATTTTTGCAGCACGATAAAGCGGTTGCTATATACCTAATGATAAACACAGTGCAATCCTAAAACTACGAAATACCGACTGATTTATATACAATGTACATTGAGTCGTTAGTATTGTTTCGAAACATATTTTGGAAGTAGTTTCAAAATAATTGGTTTCGAAATGCAACAGACAAAAGGAGAGTAATTATGACGAGGTCTCATAGCTGTAACAATTCAGTAGAATAGAGATATCCCATAATCTTTGCTTAATTATTGGAAATTTCTCAGCAGATCTCAACATGCAATTAATCTCAGCATGCCTGTATACCTGGTATTTGATAACCGTTAAAGAACACTAAGAGTTATTGATAAGTATCAACAAATTAATAATATATGTCCAAATCTAGACTAAGCCATCAACTAAATTTCATGCTTACAGTAAATAGACCGTGAGGTCCAGGCAGATGCTCCAATCTTCGGCGAATCCAGTCTAACTGAGTGATAGCGCCAGCCCACACGTAGTAGTCTGTTTCGCTCGCCAAGAAAGATAGGACGTCGAAAGCGCGGCTAGTTGAGATTTTGCCAGCACGAATGAAGAACAGCACATCATTGACAATCTAAAGTGATATCTACATTAGAAACTTTACTAATAATGGTATAATATTTATAAGACCTTTAACTATTATACCAAAGAGACACTAATTTGAAGTTTAATTGAAGATTACCATATATTTCATCTATAAAAGAACATGTTTAATTATCTAGTGTACAAAAAGTAACATATATTAGGTATGATTCATATAATAATAATTAACAAACCTGGGCTCTGTTCAGTTTTGGAATATTTTCCCTGTTCGTACGAAGGTATTCAGCAAGCATCTCCCAGTTATGGTCATCGTAATTGACACGATATAAACCTACAATGAGATTAAAAATTGAATAATGTTTACTAGATATAAGATAATTTAGATTAATCGAATGATGTAGAATAGTTATATTATTCGTTGAATGTCATGATATTATTTAAAATGCACTTTTCTAGTTATTCTATTCTAGTTTTTCATGTTCCGTAATTTATTTTAAATATCAATTATTGAAAAATAAAACATAAAGGCAATTTAATGAATAAACATAAAAAAATCTAATTAATGAAGCTGCTCGTGATATAGGAAGTATAGTATGGACACCTCTCTCCATACACATACAAAAACAAGAACAGGGATAAGAAAAAGCTTCAGAGTTATATTTTATTATAATTACCATAACAATATTCCTAATTATTCTTACATAGCATAATCAGTTCTTTCACGCAAGTTATTATATTTACTCAATAGTATAATACTAATAATTCAAAATATAAATTTACCTGACTGGTGAAGGTTAAGAAGTACCCAGTGATGCCCTGGAGTACCTTGAATAGTAGTAGACGAGTTGGTCATAAGCAAACTGGGTCTGGTGCTACTAAAGTTGCGTGAACTGCCATCGGTCCATGTAATAGGTATTTGCCATAATTGTGCAGCTGGGGTGCCGCTTAAAAGGAACCGCTCCTGTTAAATACATTTTTTAGTGAATAAAATAAAATAATTCGAAGGGATGAAATCATGTAAATTTATGATTTCAATCAACGCTCGAAAGCGCTTTATAAAAGTTCTAAGTTCTATAACTTTTAATTTCATCAGAACTTCAGGCACAATATACGTCCAACAGTGTGCTCTATGAATTCTTTATTGCATAACTCTAGGATATATAAAACTTAAACAAACAGCAACTACTACAAACTAGTAAAACCTAACTATAAGAAATACCAAACTAACACTCTATCCCCCTTGAGGGGTATACCATCTGGTGGTACCCCTTGGTGGGGCCCATTAGTAAGGGCCAACACCTGCCGTGGGAGCAGACATAATGCCGGTAAGGTAATCCCTGCTCTTCTGCACAAAAGGTGTAAGAAGGTATCGTGGTCCATGCGAATCGGAAATAACCCATCCACAGCTGCCCGGCTGCAATTCGTTGGCAATTTACCCATGCAAAACAGGGTATACAAACCTGTGTAAGCGAAATCACGCCATTTGCTGTATTAAAGTTGACATTTACAACAGGTGAACCAGGTGTCTGAACCCAACTGTCGAGAACTGCTCCGATATCTACATTCGGGAAGTCACGAGCAAAGACATGATCTTCAGATGCAGCTTGACGTAGAGCCACATATAAGTCCTCTGGTGTACCGACGTCATAGGCGCTAGATTGAAATAAAAATCATTAGTAATAATGACATACACTGATAAAGTAAGATTCTTATGGAAATAAGTATTTAGTTTTTACGTGAAAATATTATAGATGTTCTATTTCAAGTTGTTCCAACAGTCTTATATATTTTAACTAACGGTTTTTTTTTTATATTTATTCAACTCATTTAAATAATTATTTATTAAGCTACTTACTTGTCTCTCAAGTAATATCTAAGGCCATTTCTAAAAGTCCTGAAGCTCAGGAAATGCTCCATCATTTTCAGCACGGAGGCTCCCTTAGCGTAACTGGTAGTACTAAAGTGAGAAGATATGGAAGGATTATCGACAACGGCAGTCCAGTTCATTGGGGTGGCACCAGATGCCGCATCCGCAGTAAGCGCACTGTGTACGTAGTCTACGATGAACTGATCATCCAATTCCAGACTTGGGTCGGCCTATAATGGATTTCATAAATAAGTGACAATTGATTAATTTATATTTAACAGAGTTGATGACAAACCATGCTTACATAGTGAGCACCGAAGTATTCGTAAAAACTGGCAAACGATTCGTTGAGCCACAAGTTACTCCACCAGAAACAAGTGACCAAGTTTCCGAACCATTTATGAGCGAGCTCGTGAGCCATGATTGTAGCGATGAAGATTTTGTTGATTAGGTTCGTGTTTTGAGGGTCATATAGAAGGTAGGCTTCTCTGTAATAAATAGAACATTTGTGTATTCATTCAATTAAAGTATACTTTACAAGCGTGAGCAGATGATACTACCAATATAGAATTATTGTGTTTTTTTTTTATTAATATACTAAACGAAGTTTGTTTTATTTATTACCTGTAGTTCACCATTCCCCAGTTCTCCATAGCACCAGATGGGAAGTCAGGAAGGGCGATATGATCGTTCTTCATCAATGTGCCCTGACCCATCTCATGGTAAAGGATGCCAAAATAATCATCAAGCTGGTCAGTTATTTCTAAGCCGATCTCAGATGCATATGGATGTTGATCAGTCACTCCTTGACGGGAAATAATACCGAAGGGTCTTGCAGGGGTACCGGTGAGGTTAGTTTCGACGAAATCACTTACGTGGAAAGCGACCAAGTAGGCAGAGATTATCGGAGTAGGGTAGAATGTTTCGCGCGTGCGGTTGCCAGAGCTGAAAGAAATATAACAATATTATTATTAGGCAATCAAAAACTATCAGTCGCTCCACAACGACATCAAAGCATCTATAAAATCCTTTCTATAAAATATAGATGTAAAAATTTCATACATATTTTTTTCACTACAAAATAAAGTCTTACATTTCTCTTTCAGCGATCGCCATGTTTGAATACGATTGACTTAGGCTAGAATCGCGTGTAATGGAAATGACAAATCGAGATTTGAATTGAGGTTCATCGAAGCACGGGAACGCTTTCCTTGCATGGAATGGTTGAAACTGTGTGGTGGCATAGTATCTGAAATATAATAAATTAATTAATAATCCCGCTTATTACAATCCTTAACCATTGACAAAATAATGGACTCGAAGTATATTCTTTATTGTTATTACAAATATATCCTATAGTAAGGCTATACTGGTTTCATGTAATTGAAGTTTTTTTTTTTATTAAAAATGGACCTGACTGGATTTAAGTTATAAATATTTAGAGACAATATTCAAATCTTCTATCACCACTAGTAGAAGGCATCATAAAAATCGATAGCATGGTTTCTGAATAAAATTGCACATAGAGGAATGTTCTATTATTGAAGACTCTTAATAAATCCAGTTATAGAGATATGACAAATTATTAATAGGATCTTATGTAGGAAAGTTCAGTAGCTTATTCTCATCATGGACGTAGTCAAGCGTCTAAGTAACTTGTATATACATATATTACTTACAAAAAGATGAGACAACGGTAATAATATAAAATTTTGATAATTCAACATCACTCCAGTATTAGAAAATGCTCACCTCAATTGATTGTTGTAGTAGTAATAGCCACGATAGAACCCTCTATCAATAGGGTTAATGTTGATTTGACCGAGGTATCTGACGGACACTGTGTAGTTGCCAGCAGGGATCGGCTCAGCAAGATTGATGAGGAGGAGTTCATAGTAACTGTCAGTGGTGAAGGGATTGGGAAACTGGAGGCTGATGGGACTACCACTAGCAGTAACAACATTGACCCCTTGGATCGAAACGACATTTTGATGGAAAACGATCTGTGTTAGGTTTTGTTCCCTGACCTGTGAGGAAATAAATGAGAATTTTGATTATCAGCAATATTTGCATAAGTATAAACAGAATGATCGTTCAGAGGTCTTATGACTAAAAAATTGCCTATATTTTGTAAATTAGCGTGTTCAAATAGACAGACATACAGTTTTTTAATATAGGTTCGTTGTACCCTGTTACATTTCCTACATCACTCGCAGTAAAATTTTGGAAAATGTCTTCAATGTACACATACGCCGTTTTCATAGTGTTAATAAGGCATGGATAGAGGATAGATTCTCCATTATTATTACTTTATAGATAAAATCGTAAAAAAAATTGTATAGGCACATGACGTCAGTTTAAGGTAGTGAAATCCGGTTTAGTCACGCTTATATACCCAATACAATCGCAATGATAAAATATCATTTATACTTTATCAACTAAAGAGTACATTTTATGGTACTAAAGATTAAATACTATAATCATAAGTGAATAATAATTTCGATAACACAGTGACAGACTTATAAGTAATTTATCATAGACATTAGTACCTATTTAGTGTAGAATTTATAATACCTATTTAATTTAGCAAAGCAAACATAATAATAAAACCATAGGGCAATTTATAGTACTTGTTACATTGTTATCGCTTTAAGTAGGTAGGAATCTCTTCCCAAACTAAAGAAAGTTCACAACACTAGAAAGAGTGTGATATAACAATATAATATCCTAAATAGAATGTTAATCGTAACTGTAATGTATGCACGTATTCGCCTAAAATCTTCGAGGTTGCAATTTCAATTCGAAATAGACTCAACTAAAAAGAGTTTTAGTTGTACTAGAGAGTTGGCGGTTTATCAATACAAGACATAAAAATATAACAAGAAATTTTATAAACCGATGAAGGGAACATTTTTAAGACATCCATAATATATCCCTTCGTAGTACATACATACCTAACTACCAACCCAATTCTAGTAAGCAAATTCGAAACTCTTTAATGTGAACTGGAAAAGAACGGAATTCACTGCCGGCGTATTTTAGTCATAAACTAAAGTATTTTTAAACGAAAATTAAAGGAGCAACCATGGAGCAGACGTATAACAGGATTGCTATTATGCTCAATATTAGTTAGATATGATCGAATTCTAGCCTAGATAAAAAAATATCGTAAAAAAGTATTAAATCTCCTGTGGTCTTAAGGAATAGTATTCTACCGGTGATTAAAGTTACGTCTCATTTAATATTAGGAATATATAGGCTGCATTAATCACTTAACATCAGATAAGCTAATTTTTTCTCATTATAACAGTATCGTATCTGTCTATTATTACGAAATCCACTGAGGCTTAATTAGGCAATGACTCTTCCCGGAACAAAAAATGCCCAGACAACTCACTAAATAGATGGGCATGCCTTTGTTTCAACAAATAAAAACTCCTCAAATATCGAAAATGGATGTCCTTGGCCAAAATATTAATTTTTGTTTATCCTTCAAAGTACTTTTGGATTTCAACGTGACTCTACAACAGGAAATTAGACTAAAATGGTTCAAACACTTTAACGCACAATAATTGCACGCAATGCCCTCAGCAATAGAATGGTACTAAACTCAAACAGATTGTCTGATGAAATAATATCTGCTAATTCAATAAATTGTTTGAAAATCGACTCAACAATCAGCTAAGCATATATAATCTAACTTTAATAAGTGTAAATGTATAGTGATAAAAACTTCAAAAATTTGGATATTGTGTAATGATAGCCACATCAGCAATTATACTTCTCCTCTATAAACAAATTAATAAATATATGAGAGAAATAGCCGAGAAGTTGGACGCAATAAAAAATGAAATTAAGGATCCAGATGATGCTTACCTCAATATCCATGCTTACTAAACCGTCAAACCTCGCTTCCAATAGATGTACATCGAGATCAACCCTTACAGAATGAGGGTAGACAGTGTCGCGGAGTCGATATGCTGGCTCATCTAAATTTGTGCTATACTCTAGAAACTCCAAGTTGGACCTCAACTCCTCTAGAGGAACGGCGTTGAGTAATGCTATAAGTAGACATAGTACGGCAGAACGCAACATGGTGGTACCTGGTTTAAAAGAAAACATGTAAATATTAATTTCATAATTTGGCTAATTATAACAAGTACGATTAAAGAGTTAGGAAAAATGTCATTCCTCAAATTAAAAAGGAAACTAGGCCTTAAATGGGTCACTGCACTATTAGGTGCTTACAGAAGAAAATCTTAACCTAACGATAGTTTTCAATTACCAACCGTTGAAGTAATCTTTCGAATATCTCAAATTTATATTACTTACCTAAAATATGAAGATCACGAAATATATAACGACTTGAAATCTCGGTCAACCAAAGGGTTTGGAACCCAACAGATTCTTTCTTTCTAGTACATAAAACTATAAATATATTTCTACAATATTTATTATAGAGCCTCTATAATTAATTAAATTTTCTAGTTTTTCATTGAATATAGATAAAATCAGACAGACATGCTAAACCCACTCCCAGTTTTTATCACATTAAAGCCAATCAATCTTAAATAGTCGGAATTGATAGGCATAATGTTAATACCAAAAATTTATATTAGTTTCCAATAAGTTTTAATTTTTACTATTCCTTTATCATTTTCATTTTCATTATTAATTTACACTTTTTCATTTATCTTGGTTTATATTTCAACTTATATCTTATAGTAGAAGTATTATGAGCTTTATATGTAGGTGTCTGAAAGAAATGCGAGCGCTGTTCAGTTTATACAAATGAAATCTTCTATTTCAACTCTAGATAATGGAATTAAAGGAAATATTATTAGATAAGATCGTTATTGGTCATTGTCAAATTCCAAGAACTTGGAGTATTCTAAGAGTAAGAAAATGCCTTTAAACATTCAGCAACCAATTTGCCAAAGATAATTAATAAAACAAAGATATTGTTAAAGTCCCCTTTATATTATTTTAAAATCAATTTACTTTTGAAAATTGAAACGTAAAAGCGAAATTATAGTTTTCTCATCTACCTTACGGGATTATAATAAGTCGGAACTATAGTTGTCTCTCTTGCGTCGTCTTCGGTAGTTAAGTAAAGGCGAGACTGTAATATATTTCATGTTGAAATCATTTCTTTAGATATCTTACAGACCGGTTTCCTACTCAACACGTTGTCGACCATCAGTCCAATATATATTTCATTGCTCAAATATATTATTCTCTTTTACCCTCGTGTATTTCCCTTATTATAAATAAATGGACAGCATAACTTTAAATACTATTAAGTACTCGCTTATTATAAATAATTGTTTTAAGCTTTTTTTATCTAACGCTCTCGGCTTTTATTGGGGTGTAAGGGGTGTCAAATAACATCATAAGATTTGAGACACCCAAGCCAACTTCACCTGCACGTGGTGCACCCTGCTGAATAACGAACGAGGCAATGGCGAAAGCGGGGTGGTAGGGCTTTACAGCCTAACTGGGTCGCAACCACCATATATATGGCGAAAAAGCCCGTAATAGTGATTCGCTTCTACGGGTCGCGTTTCGGGATCAGCCTGTGCATATGCAGCTTTTTGCAGACCGGCATGATAGTGGCGACCGGCGATGGATAGTGTGTCAATCGGTGGTCGCTATTATTTTTGGATTGTACTGTGTTTACCATCAGGCATAGTGCAGTAATTTTGCCGTACTACAATAAAAAAAAAAAAGATTCTTTACAGCGGCACTGAGCTTTACATGAATGAGGCTCTGTTCCAGGGCTTCTAAATACAACATCAAACATACAATACATACATACTGGCAGCTAAAAACCTCTACCAAATAGCTTTTATAAGCAGATCCCTATAGGGTATCTAACACTTCCTGTTTCTGCGTATGTACCATGATTATAGAAATCGATACGTTACTCTTAGTTGTACTGAAAATCTTATTTCATTTTTTTACAGAATACATCTAAGAGCAAACATTACACTGAACCATTCTTAATATTTTAAACATATTTCATTATAGTTTCAATCAGTAATTTTATCTCGGTGTATGTAATACAACTTACCCATTGCGCTCGGCTGATCACCACACGTCCAACTAAACTAGGTAAACCAGAATATTATATATTTATCATTAATTATTATTTTATCTCTATTTACGTATAATTCGATTATACTATCAGAAGCGAGCGTCCGAATTCATCGGTTATCTATAAACTCGTCGCGATTATCGTTCCTTATCCTTGCAACATCTATGGTGCTCGAATTTTGGAGTTTATATAATTGTGATATCTATAGCTTGAGAAGCCGCTTTTCTATATGGCATTATCACAAAGTGACAGCAGTACCTTCTGCTTATATAAATGCAGTCCTAAAACAAGATTAATCATCGATAAATATATAATCTACGAGTATACTAATATTATAAAGCTGAAGAGTTTGTTTGCATGAAAGCTTTAATCTCGGTAACTACTGATTGGATTTGCATAATATTTTCAGTGTTAATTAGCTCGTTTATCGAGAAAGGCTGCTATATCATTATTCTAATAGCGGATCACCAATAATTAACGTTTTATAAACGGGTTTTCTTTTCCTCTTGAAAACTTCCTCTACCTGCACTGCGTAAACGGTAACTATTCCACGCGGATAAAGCTGCAAGCAGAAGCTAGTACATAATATAATACATCTGCAGTGGTCACTATAATGCTTGCAGCAAGGATTTACGTGGATATCAAAACGTGGCAAACCAAAAGAAAGGAATTATGATGACTTTATCGCCATGGCACTATAATGCCAATCAAGTCGGCTACATATATAGACTGACTAAATCTGGCCACTATAACATTGTTATATGTAATGATCGCTGATCGCAATTAATTCAGATTAAATCGTTGTCCTTTCTACCAACCGGAACAGCGTAGTACCGATTTCACGAAAACCCTTAAAGGCATTGGACTAAGTAGATACTCATAAACGGATAGACATATGACTTTATATGCAAGAATTGCATACTTGTTATTTTATCTGATGAACTGATGTTCATTAATTCGATTGATTAAAACTCAGATCAAATAAAAAAATGGTTATTTAGTCATTACATGCCATTTTTTGAAATGGCTACTTTGTTTAGGATATCAATATTATTAATTTATTTGAATACAAGCCATTTCCAGATATACACTGCACAAATTAGTAGTAGTAATATACACATAGTAGATAATGGAAAAAAATCATTATCCGGTTGGAACGACGATTACAATTCATTTGCAAGCTCTCTTAAACCGCCTTACGTTCTGAAATAGTACAGTGACGACAGCGCAGAAATTAAGCATGTTTTCAATTGGATGCAATTACTTTTGTCAAAGATTTTCTTTTTGAAATTCTATAGTTGTCTAGTTTTCACATTATTGAATTTTTCGTTTTAATAAAGTGATTTTCTTACATTAACCTCTAACTCTCCGAAACATTTTAGAGTGTGACCAATAGAAGAAATCATGTCATTAGATGAGAGACATATTTTATGTTCTCTGTGAGTACTTTTCTATGATTGTGTGTAAAACCGATTTCATTTCGGCCCCTAAATCACAATATGGTGAAGTAACACAGTTGAATCAATAACTAAACTATGTACACCATATCCTATATCTATGCATTGTGTTGAATTTCAACCAAACACTTCTAGAAAGTTCGAAATGTTTTTATAGGTAAGCAAGAAAGTTTGCTCGACTTTAACGTTTGTCAAGTTCATCACCACTCGCTCATTTCTTATGCTACATTCAACATCGACTATTTCAGTAGTAATATTGGAAGCTGGTTTTTGAGCACTAAACTATGATGTGGGGAAGAAGCAATATTATGTATCAATTGCACACACGTGCCTGCATGTTTCCTTCCTTTAAGGTTTGTCGTACCTACATTTCAATTATTTTAGGGACAACATTATTTTTTTGATACTATTATGAGTCAGTATTTTGGTATTATGGCTATATTATTTATCCCATATATAAGTTTAACAAAATTACTGAACACATTTACAAAGTAAAAATATTTGTTTTTTTAAATTAACTTTATTTATGAAAAGAATTTAAAATGCTTAAATATATATATAACAATACATCGATTAAATTATTATGCTACCATATTGATTGCGAGCGTGATAATCAAAGTGACGAAACTCAAAACTGCCGTATGTGCTGAATCTGGCGTTGTCTCTTGTATCGGCGCTTCTGTTGTCGCTGGAGGTTGGGTAACTTCGTTGTCAGTAATCTCATCAATAACATCTTCAACGTAACCAGTCTCGAAGTAACGGGTGAATTCAGTCATCCTTTGCTGGGACCATTGTAGGTTAGATCTCGCTGTTGCTATGCCGCTAACACCCGTGTCGTATGCTGAGCCGATCAATTCTCTGTTAGCATCAAGCCAAGTTTGGACCTATGTATATTAAATAGAAAATAAATTATTATTTACAACTTTAGCTACCACTTCACCATAGTAAATTGTAATGTTAAGTATGAAGTCGGTTATAGGTTCAAACACATATAGATTAACATGAATGCATAAAGTGCTTAAATTGTAGACCATTTGTACTATAACACAGCATGAATTTAACATCTGAATACCCAATGTTGGCACACCGTAGCCGCATCTGAGGGGATGGGTCAGAAGAACCATCTCCTCGTTGCACAAGTCCGGCTGAGGAGGGAAGGCAGCTGGTGTATACTTTGTCTGTCTTCCTATTAGGCAGAAGGCCAGCGACCACTTTCCGCTGAGTGGATCGTCGGGCCGGCTATCCAAGGTGATTAGCATAGAACGATTCCTTGCCGCCCCAATAATACGGTCTTTTGGAACACCGTATAGTTTTAGTCCTTGTGAGTCGGACATAACCCACTATCTCCCTCGGGAGGGTGGGCATCCAAAATAGATTTTCTCAATATATATAAAAAAAGTGTTGGGTATAGATACACCAATGAATTTAATACGAGTTATTTGTTTCGGTGATATGATGGTTAATAAGAATTTAATTACCCGAGTTATTTGTGATTCGTCAAGTAGTCGACCTGTGATAGTGCTCAACGGAGAAGCAATGCTACCAAGACTGTAACATAAAATTAAAGTAAACTTAAATAACAGAATTGAAAACAAAATCGTACCGTTTTAGTATCAAAAATTAACAAAGAATAAAAATAGCATTAAAAAATAATAAAAATGATAAATCAAATGAGATAAAAATATAATAAATGCTACCTAATAAGCTATTTAAAAAAGGTGGTAACTCAGATTCCAAATATCTAATAGCTAGATAAATATATATACTATATTATCTATATGTTACAAGATGCGAGAGTGGTCCTAAACTTCACATTCCCTTGAAACAGATTAGGTAGCGCATAGACTAATATTTTAATAGAAACAATGATTTCACTCACGTTTCCGTTGTTTGTGCGACGTTATTTGTAAGCCATTCGAAAGCCCACATGGTGTTAACTTCGTTGGAAGTAATGGCAGAACTCAAAGCACTCGAGTGATCCTGGGGTCTGATGTCATCATTGCCGGATACGATAGCGGACAAATACCGTTCTAAGCTGGACTGGTCGGTGGTGCAACCGGCTGCGCCGAGCATTACGACTTTCTCATTAGCTAAGTCTTCTTCGAGGTAACGGTTCCAGAAGTAGTTAAAGTCATCGGCTGTTCCGTAACGCAGACCAGTGCAGTAGACCCATGGCCGCATATTAGGTGGGATGCTAAATAGTGAAATAAATGATTGCAGCGATTATAAATAATCTATTCAAAATAGAGTTTCTACAGTACAGTTCAGTTTCCAAAACTAACTTCGGTTCATTACAAAAAGTGTTGGTAATCATCTTTAATTGACATTGCAACAGTATTTACTGGTTCCATTGTAATCTGAACATCATTAACAGTTTTAACTTTTTCTATTATTCTAGACTACTATCTGAGCACAATATCATATCACCTTGAAATACCAATGGAAAGGGATGATAGGCAAGTTGAAAAAATTGGACCTTAACGACTTACATGCATCTTTATTTCGAAAGTTTAAGCCGCTGCATATAAGCGTTGTTGAAGTTGAATTTAGGAAATGCTAAGTCTATTTACGGGCGTACATTTATATGCGAACTTTATATATATATATATATATATATTCTTTAATTTTAGCATAAAGTCAACGATACTTACAATTGACCATTTCTCCAGTTCTGGAAGTTTTGTCTACCAGCAGCAACACACTGCTCATGACCAACATTACAAAGGAATTCCATAACATTCAATCTCTGGAGATCCGTCATATAAGTGCCTCCCTCTAGTTCGGCAAATCCGAGACGATTTACCACAGCCGTGCTCGAACTGATGATCAGATTCTTAAAAAAGTATTACTTTTATTACAAAGCATTATAAAGGGAAATGTAGTGAGTTATATTAATTAATTATTAATTGTATTAATTAACTAACAGAGCAGGCGACTCCCTTCTCGAGGAACCTAATATAAAAAACATTGAGTATTAAAGTATTTCAACGTATACCATTTCAATGTATAAGTCCATTTACTTATTTACTTTTCTCTCGTACATAAGTCGCGTCGTCATTAAAATTACAATAACTTTTGATAGAGTGAACCAACTTTAACGAAACCAAGACTAAATGTTACCCAAATATATTTTTTACGATTTTCTATGGCAATGTGGCGAAGTATGGTATCGCCCTATGTATCATCATCACGTCACATTTAGTATCAGATACAGTAATCAGCTGCTGTATATTGTATATTGTTATATATTACGAATACATGTAAAGATGAGCGAGAATGGACCCCGCTTCTTTTATTTCGACCTGACTACGTTATTAGCCTGACAGGCCTTTACAACTTCACCGAACTACTAAGGCACCTAAGGCACGACACTCCGATTTCGCTACGGCTTTTATAACCTTGCTTCATATTAGAGGGTAGTGTATAATATTTATGTTAGTACCAATAATTTTTGACGACAAAATATGCATTTGCGTCTACATATTTAATTACTGACGATAGTATTTCCTAGATACTAACTTCTCAATATCTATAAAACGAATATGTCTTTCTTGATACAACCATATGAAATTTTCTTGCAAAATTTTAGGTAAAAGAGACTTCGAGGAGAAATGTATTCAAAACTGTACAACTTTTCGTAATAATTGTATAGCATACCTGTAATCTTTGTAAGTTCGTAGAATCATGAGCAAGCCTCCTGATAACAAAGTTAAATCCGCTAATAGCAGCGATCCAAGGCGCATACGCATCTTCGAATTCTAGGAACGAGAGGATGTTAAATGCTCTCTCATAGCGCATCACGTTTGCTCTCGCCAATTGGAACAGGTCATCGACGATCTGTTAATACAAATATTGTTAGTATATACTGAATCTACTTAATACAATTCTTGGAATATAATAACATCTAAGAATAAATTTAGGACAAAATAGTAGATATACTATAAATATCTTGATAATAAACGGAATGACTTTAACATTTTTTATATTTTAATTTAATAAGTTCATATCAAACCTGGGCTCTGTTATACTCATGGATGACTGTTCTCTCATTAGACCTCAATGCTCTAGTAAGTAGAGACCAGTTGGTGTCGTCATAGTTTACTCGGTAGAATCCTGAAATAATGATTTCATTTTAAATTACATAATACTATTGTGTAATCTTTGGTTATCTAATTATGCCTCCTTTCCACTATATCAAATAAAAACTTAATATTAATTAGAGAACAATACAAATACCAAGAGCTTCTCAATATATTATATTTCAATTACAATAAGTAACCTGGGAGCCAAATAAGTATAGCAAGTGGCAAAAGTCGTGAGAAAACTTTATAAATAATTTAGCATAAGTTTCAAAACTTTCTCGCTCACGTTTCAAACCTAACCTCAGATATTATACCCTTAATGTAAATCTGTAATTAACAGTTACTAGTCTCAGATAGAAAGGAAAAGATGAGTTTCTCCTCTATAACATTATTTCGCCTCAATTGATGATTCTTTTGATCGCTTAGAAACTCTTGAGCAACCTAGTTTGTAGTTTCACCGAACTGTTTCACCTATTAGGATTAAACTCACCAGATTCTTGTTTGTTGAATACGACCCACTCGAGACCAGTGGTGCCTCTGTCGATGACCGTGGCTTGTTGGGTGATCACTTGGGATGGCTTCAAGTTATTAAATTCAGGAGCTCCACCCCTTGTCCAGGTGATCGGGATGTGCCACAAGCTTGGGAATTGAGAGACTCCTGTGTTGCGTTCCCATCTTTCCTATATTAATATAATGTATTCTTTTTGCATATTTTCTTGTATTCAACTAGTTAGTAGCTCTTGCAGTAAGTTAATAAGAAGTTAATAATAAGTAGAAGAAATTTTTAGGCATTATACAAAGACAGTATTTAAAACCTACTGGAGTTAACGTGGTCAATTCAAAAAATGATTATCCAAGAAAGATCTTATTTTTGCAATACCTGAGTAACGGTCATACGTCCAGTTTGTTGGTCAACTGTGACGGTGACCAAGGGATGTCCAGCCTTCTCTGACCAGGTTCTAAAGTAAGCATCAATGGTTATTCCGTTATAGGCTGTGAGCGCACCGTCTACAGCGGCGGCCGCATCCAGCGCACTGAATAGGTGGTGAGGTTCAGCAACATCGAATGCCCTGTTAATATCAAATTTTGGCGTAACTATAGGCCTTAAATAATAAATTACGCAGTAGACATCTGAACGATTACTAATTATTCTTGTGGTTTTTTTTTTCGAAATGACTACGCTATTGAACCCAGCAAGGTCTTAACAGCTTCACCGGACTACTAAGGCGAGCACTTAAGGCACTCAGCCGATTTTATTTTGGCAACCAGCTCAAGGGTGCACGGCACACCTAGGCTTGGCTGTTGCCTGTTGCATGCAAAATCGCGACCTATCTTAGCTAATTATTCATATATGTATGAGTTGTTGAAAAGTATATGTGTACCAAGCATACACGCCTCAACAACTCCTCCATATATTTATTATCGGATTATTCTTGTGGCATTTCCATCAAACAAGACAATATAAAAATTCAGCGTTTAGTATATAAAAATATGTGACACTTTCCGATTTTATAGATAGTCTCAATAGAGTCGACACAACATGTTTCCTTTTCCACACTCTCCTGTCAGATGTCATCTCAGTATTCACACTTTTCATACACTTATAATTTTGTATACAATCCATGCATACCTTTTTCAATCTTCCTTTACTCGTATATTCATCCATCCACCTTCATGCTAAAGATATCCTGAATAAACTTCTTTAAATAATGTCTCAAGCGCATAACTAGAAGACATGTAATTATCAAACACAAATACATTATATCCAAATTTGGTAAAACTGGTTAATTGCCTGCCAGAACACAATAATCAATAATTGGCATAAAATTTTCTAATTAATGCTCTGCAAAGTTAATTGCAAGGTTTTCTTCAAAAATTAGTATTAGAAACGTACCAATGTTGACTGACCCCATGTCCCACTATACTATTGAAGTAACTTAATTACAACATTTTTTTTTATATATCATTCAATTAACTAAATCCATAACCACTTACCTTTCTTGAAGATATCTTCTCAATCCAGATACGTATGTATCAACACCAAGCAAGTATTGTGTCATCCTAAGGATCGCAGCTCCTCTAGCGTAAGTGATGGTGGAGAAATGAGCGCTGACAGTCGTTGGGTCGTTCACATTGGGATCAGTGAGGGCATGAGCAGAGTCAATAGAGTCTGAGAACATGGCTACTTGGACTTGCTCAACGATGAAACGAGTTTCAAATCCGAGTTCCGGGTCAACCTGTTATATATTTTATCAAAAATAAACTAAAATAATTATAGGAAATCCTCCCATGTTCCTTTCTAATCATAAATTACAAAATAAAGGACAATATTATCACAAATAGTGTCCAGTTTTCTGTGACTTCTATGCATTTAATTTGAATCGTAGTTCTATCCTTAAAAATGCTTTTAACTTGAAATAATTCCTGGTGCATATAAGACATGAATGTAGCTCTTTATTGGGTTTTATTTATGTTTATTCGCCTAATAAATATAGAAAACTCTTCTAATTTTGTGTAACATAAAGTTATTCTGGATATCATTAAAATATTTAACGGAGATACATTAATATAATTGCCTCATTTACGCTTTAATAATGTTACGTTAGGAGCCGGCCGCTGGGGTGACATGCGGAATGCTTTGTCATCCCTTGTCCTCCATCATGGCGGTACTGGGCACCCATGGGGTTTTAGTCCGTGCGAGTCGGACATCACTCACTATCTCCCCCAGGAGGGTGGTGTATCCATAAGGGATTTCCTCATGTAAAAAAAAGACAAGAAGTCAGCTCTACAGTATGTCGTCTATGACGCCACTGCATTGAAACCAATGGTTAAATATCATTGATTCAAATCAATCGACTTTGTGTCAAAGTTTCTGTGTTCAACTGCAAGTCTGTTTGCTAAATTAATGACATTGCGAAGAAAACAATTGTAGAATTTCAAAACATCTTACCGCTCCAGTCATGAAGTATTGGTAAAATCGGGCAAACCCTTCGTTTAGCCATAAATTATCCCACCACGCACAAGTCACAAGATTTCCGAACCACATATGTGCAATTTCGTGAGATACAATGTTAGCAATTCTTTGTTTGTAGAAGTGATTAGTGTTAACCGGATCGTATAGAATCAAAGCTTCTCTGTAAAATGAGACATCAACTTTATATGGTTATTAAGCATGGCAATAACTATAAGTGCATAGTCTTATAATGACATTTTTAGTGTGTTGTAAAGTTTATATCTTAAACAAGCCATTTATATCACGTTATAATGCTTTGCTTTTCATACATCAAGTATCTTTGAAGTTATTTATCTGAATACAGTTTCAACACATGTAAAATTTGTCAAAACCAGAATTTTGATCTGCAGTGGCAAATTCTGTAAACAATTCGCATTAATGTACTATCTTAATCTATATACTTAAAATATGTTAGCACGATTTACAAAATTCTAAATTTTTAAAATTAATAATTTTTTACCTATAAGTCAGAAGACCCCAATTTTCCATAGCGCCAGCAGAGAAATCCGGAATCGCTGATTGTTTCATATCAATATTCGGGGCCATTGTGAAATAAGGAATTTGAGTGTATTCTTCCATGGCCACAAGAAGTTTCTCTCCAATTTCCAGTGAATATTCACCATGGTTTTGGACATTATCACGAGCGTATATATTAAAAGGTCTTGTGATATTGTTGTTACTTGCAACTACTTGGTAGTGTGAGACAATGAAGGCCAATAGATAAGTGGATGTATAAGGAGTAGTGTGGAATGTCTCGGAGATACGTCCATTTTGCAAACTAAAGAAGGATATAACAGTGAGTTAAGTTAAATATATATCATTTATTTAAATATATGCTACCAGCCTCTGCCCGCGACTAGTTATTTTGGGCAAACGCTAACACGCTACTGTAGCTCTCAAAAAACCCTGATTTTAAACATTCTGCATTGATACTTCGCTCCCATCTGTCTGAGCGTGATGATATAGCATATTACCATATTACACATAACCATATTCGATAAATGAGCTATATAACACTGAAAGAATTGTTCAATTCGGACCAGTAATTCCTGAGATTACCTCCTACAACGTCACAACCTCACAAACTTTACCTCTTTAAAATATTAGTATAGATGTATATCCTTAAATACAGCGAAGATAATTTACATAAAGTTTTTAAGCACCTATGCTTCAGCTTACGTGAAGATACCTATGTACTTGCAATTAAAGGAGAATTCCGTTAGAAACACGATTTGTTGTGTTAGTGTCTGTATAACTTGTAGTTTTTATCCATTAAATTTAATTTAATTACTTATATGTATTATTAGTCATAATTGCAGTATACTTTAATATATCCTTGCCACGTTTATACTTAACCTTCCTGATAGTACTTATCACGATAAAGAGTAACCAAATAAGAAATATACCTAATTTCCGAACAATAATTAAAGGAATATAAATCTTGGCAACGAATTTATATACGATATAGATTATTATTTTTAAACTTACGTCTGTGAACTTCTTATCGGCATATTGGATATGGTTGGGCTAAAGCTTGCCTCCCGATTCATGGTGATATCGAAGTAGGCTTTGAATCCAGGTTCATCATAGCAAGGGAAAGCTTGGCGTGCATGGCCTGGCTGGAATTGTGTGGTACCCATCCATCTTAAGCATAAAAATTACACGTAAATAACGATGTACAAATAAATTGCGGTGTATATACCTAATCTTGTTTAATAGATGTTGATAATATCTTAACGGATGCCTACTGAATTCATATCAATAGATATAATTTTGTTAACAATATGTATCACGATTATTTCTTTGTGTAATAAACAATTATACATGTATTGTAAAAAAAACAGGCAATGGGACATTTCAATTCTATGCAATAGGAATACAATGATCATACACTAGGTATAACACTTGACACAGTGGTGTCCTTATGCATGTCGTTTCCGGGGTCAACCGAAATATATCCAGTATTCAACAGGGCTGATATATATGTGTACCATATTAACTCGCAATCACTGAAATATATGGTAAATGATAGACTTTTGCTGACCATATTAATACGGTTAAGTACAGGAAACTAAGAAAGCACCACATTTACACGGTTTAAATTTGCTTTGGATTGTGCGTAGATAACAGCAACCGTGTAGATGCGTGCGCGAGATTTGAGAAACTGCAACCCAGCAAGATGATTGACTGATATTAGTTCGATAATAGCATGTTCAGTCACTGGACTGATCAACTTAAGTTTAAGTCCTTACAATAAGCTTGCTGTGAAGTAAAACAACATGCTGAAACCATGGCATATTGGTTTGGTTTTCTTCTAAGTCCACCTAATTAGTTACACACATCAAACTGAAATCTGTCACCAAGAATTTAATTCTGCTACAGCAGCTGTACTTAAGACAAGATTCCCAAATAAGTTTAGTATGGTTACCATCTGATATTCCATATCGTGCTTTAGTATCGTGTGAAATTGCAACCAATGCTAAAAATTTAAATAATCTATACAAACCTCTTCGTTCTCGAACTGTCGATATACCAACTTCTGTAAAACCCTCTCATGTTTGTCTGCAGGTTACCTTTAAAGGTGCTTCTGATAATGTACTCCTGATTGAGTACTAAGGCAGTGGATGTCGAGATTCTTAGGAAACTCCAAGGCATTTCGCATGTGAAACTCTGACCGGGTGCAGTTATATCAACAAATGTGGTTCCAGATTGGTAACCAATTGACAAACTTTGGATTGTCAAATCATTACAATGTATAACTACTTGATTAACATTTGCTTCTGTAGCTGATATGTAAATGGTCACTTCTCCATCAAATGTAAACGGTTGTACATTTGTACCAGTTACTTCAAAGTATGGGGTCAGAGATACTTCGTAGTGTCTTGGTCGAGTGGTAGTCGGGAGACGGTATGCTGGGTCTCTGAGCATTTTACTAAATTCAGCCCATTCATCATCTGGTACTGGGATAGGGCTAAAAGAGAGTGAGCCCCGGAGGAAGGCTATCCCTAATAAGAGATAAAGCCAGCGATGCGCCTGAAAATAAGAATAACTATGAATAATCGGAATATATTAACTCTTTGCTTACTCAATACAATTGTTAAAAACACGTTTTAAAGATAACCGATGGTCAAAATTTAAGGAAAACAAATATTCAAGACAAATGGAACCTAGTTTAATTCTCGAATTTAGACACAATAATTAAGAAAACAACTGCGTATAAGGAAAATTATAGATAACATGAATTTGAAAATTTTAATTTGTATAAATCTCGTTAAGTAAATTTCATTAATCTTTGTTGTATTATTTGTTTAATTTTTCAAATGGATTAATTTGTTATCAAAATTGATGAGTGATGATTTTTTTTCTACAATTAATTCTATAATAATGTACTTACCATTATCACGGTAGTTGGTGCAAAGTGAAATAGTCCGAAAAATTGTCGGTCCCTTCGATTTATCAATATCTAAATAATCCACCATTTATATATCTTATCTAATTTTAATGAGATATATAAAAACAAGTTATGCAGATATCGGAAAAATATGATTATATATCAATTATATGCTTGATATCAAAATACCTAACACTATAATAATTATGAACTCATATTTCCTTCATCAACAAATGTTAACTATGTTCATAAAAATATATAGTGTTTCAAAGAAATAGAAATATTTATAGCCACTACATTGTTCATATCTTGTGGTTATTTTATTACCACATCCCATAGTATGTTTTTTTCATCTCTCGAAAGAAAACATTTCCAAAATTAATTCAGGCATCATTATTTTTCCTATATTATTGTAATGTTTTTTTATATCTTATAGATTTTAGGGTTTGACCACAACCTCATCTGATAATAAATGACGACGTGATATAAGATGGGAAACATGCTAAATATAGAATAACTAGCCCCAAATGCAACTGCTGCAACGCATTAACAGGTTCTTGGTAACAGATTTTTATCCTGAGGGTGGTAGTTAGCTAGACGGACTTAGATAAAGCCCATGCTATGATTTGATCACAATGTTTTCCTTCACCGGATGCTTTGTTTTAGTTGCAATGATTTAAACCTACGTCCATTGACGCTGTGTCCGAATAAGCTATCGACTAAGCTATCATTGCTTCAAATATTAGTTTAAAATTGAAATTATTCCACAGTCACTAATATAAACCAATTGATCTCCCTTAGTGACGACACCTAAACTTAAAGATTAGATATTGCTATCTATTAAGCTCATTGATATTTGTTTGCAATAATTTACTAAAACATATTAATTAAATCCTAATATACATTTTATTTCGCTTGCAATAAATAATTGTCATGATACTATTTGTTTAACGAAAGTGGTAACTAGGAAGCAAATTTGCTAATTGGTAAAGTTGCACGCATTAGAATAAGTCTATATTTTGGCAGGCATGATACTTATTCCAATGTTATCTTAGATAAAAGTTCATATTTTACTAAAAAAATTAATGAACGACTTGGAGACATCCTTTGTGATATATCAAGTAAAATATATACTACTTTAGAAATTCAAACTATATAGAAGTATTTTGATACAATTATTAAAAGAGATTCTTAATATAGAAGCAAAATTCTTATATTACAGGACAATATCAAAAATAATATTGATAATTATTTATATTCATGATAACATAGTTACCATCACGTAATTGTTGCATTGTTATGCGTTATCTATATTTGAGTAGACATCGGGGAAATGATTAATAACATCTTCCTTTTCTGTTTTGCCCTTTTTCTTTAATTATAACAGCTATTAATGACCTTTAACGTTATCAATAAAAAATTGAAAAGTTTAATTTGGTCTATGTTCGAAGTCCGACCATCGATGAGCACTTGTTTAATTAATCTAAATACTGTTATTGAAATTGTATCTAATGGTAAATAAATAATCCACGTTTGAAATTTAACTTTAATAAAGCTCCAAGTTGCAAATTGTAATAAATGTCTTGGAATGAAGAAAATACTGCACACAAAATTACCTTAGATAACCATTATTAATTTATGTATACCGAATCGAGCAATTCTATTAACTTTCTCTTTATCATATTATGATATATTACCTCTGCCATTTGTTAATTCTTATCACAACAATATGTTAATTTTATTGAGGATTAGCTTATAAGAGGATTAACAGTTTTGATGCTCGAATCTTTTGAGCTAAAGAATTAAGAAAAGTTTGATATTTGTCAACGCATACAAAGAAATATTTTTAAAATTGATCGTGGAGCTTGTTTTGCTGTCAAGACTGTAATTTGATGGATGAATGACAATGCATAAATAAAACAAGTATATATATTGTATATAAATAAATATATTTTTAATAAATTACAAAAAAACTGTATATACAATTCGATAGAATCTACATGGCAAAGAATAATATTGTAACAAACTTATAATATATTTTTTTAATTTACTTATAGAACATAATTAGCTATAGCTGCACAAGCTAGAATAAATACAGATAATACACTAGTTACAGCCGAATCTGGTACTGGAAGGTCTGGTGTGACAGGTTCGACCAAGTTGGGTTGAGCTACAGTAGTAGGTGCAGAGGTGACGACTGGGGCGGCAGTGGTATAGTCGTAACTTTCGGGTCCGTTCGTGAAGAAAGTATTAAAATCAACTTGATTTTCTGCAGCCCAGGCGATACTCTCGCGAGAAGTTTCAGCACCATTGTACACCGATTGATATGCATCACCTAGTGCCGCCTGGTTCTGCGTTGCCCAGGCTTGGAACTGAATAACAAAAGTCAATCATAATTTTAAAGAGACCATTTTATCCCAAAATAGAACCTGCTTTAATAAATACACTGCAACGTCGTTGACCATAATAATTACTATGCATTTCGTAAATGATTTTGAGGAGCTTCCACATATACCTTCGAAATACGTTGCGAATGACATTAGTATAGAGTTCCTTTGAAAGGATATTAAACATTTAAAAAAAATATATAACCGATTTGAATTAAGTTTGTTGATATTTTTAGTCATAGGTCTCCGAAATAAAACCAAATTTAAACTCGTCCAATTTTTTTAGCAAGGCAGAAACGATTATCTATTTCTATTCCATTTGATGATAATGTGACAATACATATGAAGATGGTAAAAAGTTGAATAGAGGAAACGCACTCAAGTGTTTTACTAATGGTAAAATTCCCACTATTGCTTAGTGGTAGATTTAATTATCCAAGCAACTATCAGAGAACAATTTATTTTATGTAGTATTATACTTAAAGCTTGTCGCTTCAAATAGTCTTAATGACATATTGAAGAAGGAACCATTTAAAAACGAATTATTTAAGATTTAAGTTGCTTAAAATGTTTGTATTATCAAGAATTTTTAAACTTACTGCAGTAATTTCGGCTTCTGTTCTCAATCTAGACGAAACATAGGACAACGGAGTGGTAGCTGAACCAAAACTGTAAAAGAATAATAACATAAAATTATATAGGTACATAAAAATATTATTTAACCTTTGAGGATTAACAAGTAATTGAAATAATTAACAAATGAATGTTTTAAAGTATTGTTTTATAAAAAAAGTATAATATATTAGCCTTCTGATGTGCGAAAAATTAATAGAAATTAAATTAGAAGTTAATTATTCAATAAGTATTTCAGCTTTTAATATAACAATATAAAGGAATGAAGAGTTGTAAAATTGGTTATTGTAAGAAACATACAATTAACCGTGTTACTAACATAAACAAAATTCTTAGGTTAAGTAATTTTGTCTATAGAACCATGTAAAAAATGTTTGCAATAATGTCATTTTTATAACATTTTTTTTTTATAGGAGATAGATTAAACTACATTAACACATTGTCCTTAATAAATGCTGGATAAAGGTGAAAATTACTATTAAGTATTTGAAAGAGTAAATAGAGTGAATATTAAGAAGAAATACGTACGCATTAATGACAGTGGCCAAATTGTTTTGTATGTATTGGAAGACAATTTGCGTGTTTCCTTCATTCCCAGTTGCGGCACCGTTAAATGCATTGGTATAATCTTGTGGACGTACTATTTGATTATCTTGAACAATAGCATTTAGGAGTCTGGAAACAAAAGTCATATCGTATATGCGATAACAATTAATTGTAAAATTAGCTCGATCAAATATAATAGTAATACATATCACACAGTTTTAAGCTCAAAAAGTAGCGTAAAGGTCTTATCAAGGATCAACAAATGCCAATTTGCATCCAGGATGAATGTAAAAGGTATAGGGTAAGTTTTTTTAGAATAGTTTTCAGTGTAGCTTTTATAAATATAAAATTTATCTTAGATTGATCTTAAACTTGAATATTAATATTTATGTAAGTCACTACAGAGTTCATTTGAAATTAGCCTAAAACATTGTCATCAGTATAATATTGTTTAGGTAAAAATATATATATATAAAAATATATATATATCATTAATAACTACAATGACATAATTCATCAAAGAATTTTCTAATTAGAGCATACAGTTATTTTTATTAAGCCTTCTCGAGTAATTAAAGCCATATGTGTTACGACTACATCAGTCCACTTACGTATTGAGAGAAGTAGCATGAGGCGTGCAACCCAACACCCATAGAATCTGAATCTTCTCTGTATATACATTGTGGTTTAAAAATCTTTGGTATAAGAAATCGAAGTCTGCAGTGGTACCTTCACGGAGACCATTGCAGTAGACCCAGTTGCGACTGTCTACGGGCACCCTGTAATTAAAAAAGAAAACTTTAAAATTGGCTTCCGATCAGTATTATAAAGTACTCAAAAAAATATATTCAAACGTAAATACATGAATCGTGTAAGATTGATTTAAAAACCGTTGGTTTGATTTGAGGTTAGTAGCGACAATAATAGCTTTTAATTATATAAATTACTAATTATGTTCTTATTACTAGAAGTGTTAATTACAACACTTCATAACCTAATACGCATTCCTATGCAATGTCATCATAAGTTGCGAAAAGCTAACATTCTACAACACTCAATAGAGTTGAAAGAGAAAGCACTACATGCTGCTTAAATTCAAAAACATGACAAAACGATGAATATTCATTTCATATCCTTTTTACGTCACAAAATAGTAATTCTACATAACAGCAAAATAACTGACAACAGTTTACAGCATAGAATGTTGTCAAATAACGCAACTCTATTTATTATTGTTTGTACATAGTTATTAACATCTACAACTACAGCATGGTTAATATTAATTTTATAAGTCACGTTAACTTCTTCACAAACCTTAAAACGGAATTTACCAACACCATTCTTTTTGCATTCGTATTTGGATTTTCATTTGCGAATGGCTGTGTTGGTAGGTATAGGTAAGTGAATGTATCTTATACGTGAACTGACAAAAGAACAAACAGAGAACACAATCTACGTCAACACTGAATTAGAATAGAAAATAGAACGACTGAGACAATAAATATTAAGTAAGGTAATTTCAATAATGTTTAAAATGAATAAAACTTACTCAGTTCCATTGACTCTCAGAGCTTGAAATTGTGCGACCGCTGCAGCACGGCAGTCCTGATTTCCTATGGTACACAGAATTGGAGCTAACTGATACCTTAGGTAAGAGCGCATGAAGGTTTCATTGGCGGCCGGGTAATAGGTGAGTTCATTAATAACTCTATTGCTCCAGCTAACAATTACGTTCTGAAATAAGAATTAGAAGTTAATAAAAATGCAACTCAAGGACCACAATATAATTAGATTAGATTTATTGTAAATCTGGTTAAAGGTTAACCTGCTAACTCTTTCACATAAAAGTCTTAAATGAGCAGAACTACAAATTTCTTAACACTAAATAGGTTAAAAATGTAGAATAATTGCGATTCGAATAATATTCGTATTTCGAAATAATCATATACAACCATAAAACTGCGAATCAAAATTATAATACATTTAGCATTATTAATTTATTTGAATACTTACGTTAAGGGAAGTCAGGGTCGCAGTTCCAGCGAGACGGTTTCTAATCCAGGTGAATCCTGTCATGGCCGCTACCCACGGAGTGTACTCAGTTTCATTCTCAAGGAAAGAAAGGATGCTGAAAGCTCTAGTATAGGTCATTAGACCAGAACGAGCGAATTGGAAGACATCGTTGACGATCTAAAGAGAAAAATGTTTATTTCTCTTGATATCACACTTTTTCTAATAAAATTTAACGGGAAAGTTTAAGCTTTCAAAATGTTATACCTGTGCTCTATTGTATTCGTGGATTTGCGTTCGATTGGCACTACGGAGAACCATAGTATTGAGATTCCAAGTATAGTCATCATAGTTTACTCTATAGAAACCTGTTTATAAGAAAATAGAAGTTTTAGCGTATATGTGTACAGTTGCTATACAATCAATAATTGTATCATCGCTTGCGATGATGGCTGCTTACCAATTTGCTGTTTGTTGAAGATAACCCATTCATCGCCGACAGATCCTTTGTTAATAACACCCACAGCTTTATTTAGGATATGTGTGGGCTTTGTGTTGCTAAAGTCAGGGTTGCTAGCAGTCGAGAAGGTGATCGGTACGATATAGTTGGTGTTAATTGAAGAGTATCCAGTATTGACATTGAAACGACGCTATGAATTATAAAGAAATTTTGGTTAGTTTAGCTTAATTTATAAACGTTTTTCAACTATCAAAGACTTTATTATCTGACACTATTAACCCATGTAATGCTCTTACCTGGTAAATAGTCATTTCACCAGTCTGATGGTTGACTTGTACGTTAAGTACAGGGTGTCCTGCTTGTTCGGTCCAGCTTTGATAGTATTCGACAAAATTGAAATCTGATCCATATGCGGCGATAGCACCCGTTGAATTAGCAACACTCTCAAGAGCTTGGAAGAGGTGGATCGGGAGGGCAGTTTCGAAAGACCTTTATATAATGGAATATAAAGAAAATAAATATTTTAGATGATTAAAGCAAACATAAATTCAACGAAATTAAACTCATGGAAACTAGATGCACATTTATGGATCTAAAATAATAAATGAAACTTGTGTTATACGGGTTACAGACACAAAAAAACTCGCAGATTACAAACATAAAAGTTTTTCGAAATAAAAGCTGAGATATTATATAAGGAAGGTGTATCTTCTATGAGACATAATAACAATATCATAAATAACGTTAGGTGATAAAGATACAAAATAATAAAGATTGATAGAATTATTTTATTTTATTTTCTATAAGGTGAGGAAGAAGTAGTCTTAAGACTTGAAACATTTAGTGTAAATATTAAGAAACTGCGTACCTTTGAACTAAATAATTCCTAAGTCCCTGTCTATGTATATCGGAGCCGAGCAGATGTTCAGTCATTCTAATTACACCAGCACCTTTATTGTATGAAATGACTGAAAACATAGCGCTGACTGATGCTGGACTACCAACTCCAGGATTAGTCATCGGATGCGGATTATTACCCGAGTCAGTAAGAAGAGCAGTATGCATTTGTTCAGTAATAAAACGTGTTTCCAAGCCCATGTAATCCTCAACCTAAAAAAGGAGTTGATAATATTGAGCATTGTTGTTATTGTAACTTCAAAAGGACAGCTACATATTCTATGTGTATCTGTATACTTTACTGTAATTACAATTTGAAACGCTCCTTGTTTTTTGTTTTGTATTCTTTGATCCAGATGTAGCAAAATACATAAATTGATTGGAATATGATGAACGCGTTACTTATTATAGACATAGCTAAATTGGTTTGATAAGAAAATATGCTTTATGGTTAAGACATAGTGCTTGTAAATAATAAAAATGAATTCCAAATTATATTCCTATTTTTTTTAACCACAGCTACCCTAATATTTTTCTTTGAAATGTCTGACAGCAAAATTAAATGTGTTGACATACCCAGTGAGTAAGGAAGTATTGGTAGTATCTCGCAAAGCTCTCGTTTAACCAGAGTACATCCCACCAATCACAGGTGACTAAGTTTCCGAACCACATATGTGCGATTTCATGTGAAAGAATGTAGGCTATCAATTGCTTGAAGTAGTTGTTTGTGTGGTTTTCATCATACATAAGGTACGCCTCTCTGTATAAAAACGAAATAGATATAATTGCAATTTTTTGAGTTTGATTTATATAAAAAGAGCTGTACAATGTTAACAATATTTTTATGAAAGGATTTAGCGTAAATAACTTTATGATAGTATATATATGTAGCATCAAAAATAATTTCTTTATTAATCATCAAACTTTAATCGGTAGTTCATGATCTCCTAAATGAAGTATTATCTTAGGAATTCCCAGATTTCGCAAATTCCTTTAACATCAACTAACCTATACGTAAGGAGACCCCAATTCTCCATAGCACCGGCTGAGAAGTCAGGAATAGAAGCTTGTGTCATTTTAATATCAGGATGAACACTGTAGAAATCCATAGCGGTATGGTTGCTCATCTCTTCCAAAAGTTCTTGTCCTACGTCAAAAGCATACTGTCCTTGACCAGTAGATATGGCACCAGGTCTAGCAATAACCTCATACATGAGCAATCCATTCTGTATCAGTTCTATGGAATCGTATTCAGCAACAATTATAGCAAGCAGGTATGTTGACATAACTGGTGTAGTGTAGTAATAATCATCTTCGTAGTTACTGAAATGAACATCAAAATAATTAATGAGATGAAACCGTTTCTTTTTGCTTAAAAATATTATATATTAATAGCATAACTTAAGATGTGTATAAATATTAATATACCTATTACTATAATATCAAAATCGTAATGATAATAATTCTTAACACTCACGCGATAACTGAGGTTCTAGTTTCCCTTAATCTGGTGCATGACCAACTTTTATGTGTCGTCGGACGTCTAATAGTGATTGTAAATGTGGCCTTAAAGCTTGGCTCATCATAGCATGGGAAAGCGTAGCGAGCTGAAGTTGCCTGGAATTGTGTTGAGGCCATCCATCTGTAACAGTTATATTATTAAACATTTGCTCAATTTCTTACCAAATTTTTGTGTCGTCCAAAATTTTTGGCTGAGAGTAACAGTTATTAGTTTTAGAGGTTATTATTAGGTTTAATCTTCTTCAAAAGTCCTATTAATTAAGTTAATATACAACACAAGTATCAAGATTGAGATAAGATAAAAACCATAACTCTGCTGTGGTTAGGAAAAAAGAGCATCTAGCTAAAAGTTTATAGCCCTTGGCTTTAGCGAAGAACGTCTAACAATTTTTTTGAATAAATGTAACGTGAGAACTCAGTAGCGAACAAGGAAACATTAATAAATTGACCTTTTCCTTCTGATTCCGAATACAAGCTAAAATGCGCCCTTTTTTCGGATGGTGGACTTAGTTGTTCAGTTGATCAATCAGCAAATCAAAAAACAATTGATTGTTAGTTATGGAATATTTAAACTGTATTACAGAAATAATTACCTAAGAGAATCGGTGGCATTATTGCGGAACCAACTTTGGTATATACCATACATGTCGGTACGTAATGGAGCTGCAAACTCAATTCTTAGAGTATAAATCACAGGATTGGTTGCATTGTACTGGAGAGGGCCTCCGAGCGATTCAACTCTCAAAAACTGATACTCCCTTTGAAGAGTATAATTCGAAGACAACACGGTATTGCCTTGGCTAAGTGTCAGAGTCGTGATGGTCAGGTCGTCAGCTTGGAGAACAATTTCATTGATATTAGCCTGAGTAGCGTAGATTTCAATTTCAACGGTCCCACTAAAGGTTAATCTACTGATGTCGATTGCCCAGAGGATATTGTAGTGACGAGGTCGTGTTGTTGTTGGTAATCTATACGCACTGGCGGCATCGTTACGCAAAAGAGCACTCTCAAGACTGTCGACATGCTCGAAAACTCCTCCTTGAAGTTTTTCATCACCGAAAATTGTGTTTCTGTTCAAGGGCACTGTTGGTTCTTGGGGGAAGGCGTGAGCGAAAACGCAGGCCAAAGATAGAACGATGAGCCTTGTTGTCGCCATCTAGAATTAATAATCTTCTTAATTACATTCTCACTAAATTTAGTCTGAATGGATAATTATTATGGTTAAATTAGAACCAATTACTCATTCTATTATGATTTCTTGTTACCGTTACAATAATAAAAGTAGCATGTACGGAAACAGAACATAGATTTTAAAATATTGTTGACCTAATTCCGCTATGCCGGAAACTTTTTTAATTAGACCGTTTTGGTCAGAGTTTGTCAAGATAAGATTAAGTATCACCTTACCCTTTAACATGACGTAAACTTCCAATCTGACCTTAAAATATTGTAGACTTAATTATGCCATGACGGGTAGTTTTACCAAAATACTATTAAGTATAATCCAACTATTTCAGTAAGTCTGGACTAATAAAGTTCCAATCAGAATTATTTGGCGCGTAGAGAAATAACAATAACTATTAAATGCGGTTTTCTGTTATTATACATTATTTCATATATAATATTTATATATTTTAACCATTCAAGGATCAAGTTTCAAGAATATACTTGTAAATATTAAGAAAAAGGCATATAGAATATATTTTACGACATTAAGGCCCATCGTTAAACTGATGGATCGAAGTTGATATACAATACTTTTTCAGTGCAATTGCTTTTTCTTTGTGTGAATATTTTTAATTTAGAATAATTATAAATGAAAATAAATAACCGTGTTTGAGACTGAGATCAACATATTTGCAGCAATTTATGTTGAATAACTGTCTAACACGATCTAATCTATTATTTATCAATTGTTTCTAGACTTATCATGTCATCATCGTCATGCGTATTATGTGATTTTAAATTAAAACTTATAAATATACTGCCTTGATAAAAAAGAAGAATCCTAGAGTTAACCGCAGCCCCACCTACTGGGTCCAATTGTAAATCTAAACCATTCTCGGATCCACAGGAACATGTACACAAAATTTCATCAAAATTGATCCAGCCGTTTAGGAGAAGTTCAGTGACATACACACGTACAGAGGGAATTTATAAATAAAAACTAGCTGACCCGTGCAACTTCGTCTGCACCAAATTGGTTATCACTGGTTTCAACTGTATTATTAAACGCGAAAAAATTGAATAAAACTGATACCCTATTGCAGTAAAGGGTTGAAAATTCAGGGTTATATGTATTTACTAATGCTGTATCATAAAAAAAAAATAAAAAAAAATAGCTAAAATTGAAAAAAAAATTAAGGGGTGGAATACCCTTAACATGTAGGGGGATGAAAAATAGATGTTGTCCGATTCTCAGACCTACCCAATATGCACAAAAAATTTCATTAGAATCGGGAAAGCCGTTTCGGAGGAGTTTAACCACAAACACCGCGACACGAGGATTTTATATATTAGATAAAAAATATTATTGTAAAATTATAATTGTAGGTGGTAGAGCCCCGCTGAAGCTATTTTTGGTTTCAGCATGAATGGATCGGCTCCTCCGGGGTAGTACCACCCCTCTCACAGATAACCGACGTGAAATAACAGTACTTGCATTGTTGTGTTTCGTTCGGTCAGTGAGAGAGCCGGAGGCCCACGTCCCTTCCTTTTTCCTGCTTTCCCTTTCCTTTCCCTCCCCCTTCTCCCATATACAGGCTGGCAACGCACTTGCGACGTCCCTGATGTCGCTAGTGTCTATGGACAGTGCTGATCACTTAACATCATGTGACCCACCAGTTCGTTTGCCTCCGATGATATAAAAAAAAAAAAGTACATATGTACGCACGGAGGAAGTTATGTATTTTAGTTTGAATATAGAAAGTATTCTTTTTACTCAAAGGTTGACCGATGAAATAAAATTCTACGAATAAAGTTTAAATAATTAATATACGCGTAAAAATATTTACACAATATTCCATAAAAACTGCTCATTAACTTATTTCATAGTGTGTTACAAAGGCGCTCGCATCTTCTGTTTCGAGCTAAAAATTCACTCTCAAAGAATTCCCGTAACAGGCCAAAATAGAATACTTGAAATAACTATATCGTGGTTTTATTACATATTTTTAAAACTTCCTCATAAATGTTAATCGCAAAACTACACGCGTTTGGTAATTTATCTAATAGCTCATTTATAACATGAAATCTAGATTAGGATTTTCGATGAACGTGCGTCAAACACGAGCCGATAACGAATGATAATTATATGACAAGTATATAATTTAAAATCGATGGTAATTGCTTCGGTATAGAATCATTATCAGGGATAATAAAAAAACGAGATATTTAGTCTGTTTTACACCTATCAATTTATCATGAATATATGGGATATTAATTCGAAGTAATGTAACTTTTTTGACCTGATTCTAATGTTGAGAAAACTTTAATGAGTTATGTTCAAGCTTATTAACAAAGTTATTTGAATCATTTTGCGATAGATGGTGTTCGATTCGTTTCAATAAATAAGTTATTTTTATAGATTAGCGTAGACTAAAAAAAGAAGATTAAATTGGAAGTACAAGTGAACGAATCATAAGCAAACACCAGTTTTGAATAACTTGATACTTCTCGAATCTACGAAGCTTCGAAGAGAACATATCATGTTACCGCTTAAGTGCAGAATTCAGCTATTTTACATGTTATTTTAGTAATATACAAAATAAATAGTGGTCCATCAAAATACCTAAAAATGTATTATTTCTTATCTCAATGGAATCTAATACGTCGGTAAGCAATAAATCATATTGTGATGTAGTACATATGTACAATGTACGGTTAGGTTAGTGTGAGGTTCTGATAAAAATAAGTGGAAATCCGCCGGAATGTTAAGACAGCAATTAGTTAATCTGTAGATTAGCCAGGTCATGTGCACATTGACAGCTTTCGAACTTTGCCGACAAAAATCAGTAATGATTTTTTACTACTTTAAAAATATGAAATGTATTTTGTTAAATACAATAAAATTAATAAACGTATGTAATACTATATTTACAAATGAATGTCTCATTTCTATTTTTATTTGATACAATTGTAAGAAATGTCTAAATTGATCAAAATTAGTGCGAACACTAAAATAAGCCCGAGCTTTCGACGCATAATAAAAATAAGAAAATGTTATATTTTTTAATTATTATATTATAGTTTTCTCTATAAGAAATTCTTTAACTAGATAAATATCTGTGTGTTCCAGTAATTGCATAGGAGAACCATCAATTTCCATTAAGCCAAGCATTTCAGCGGTATTTTTGTCAACATTATCACTTTCTATCATATGAGCTTAACTAACAATTAATAAAGATTAAATGGACTTCTTTCTTTACATTTAATAACGAATTTGTCTTCCTAATAAAGAATACCTATCCCTTTCCAACTAGTACAAACCGGATTTTCGTATATAAAAACTTATTCACCAATAATAGCTGATAAATGACGTAAGTACTGATAAGATAAAAAGTAATTAGGTGATCAGGTTTGCGTTCACGTTTCGTACACCTATCGTTTTATTTCAAAATGTTATGAAATTCATTACGTTCGAAACACATTCCTAAAACCTTAAACAGCAAAGCTTAAAATTGGGTTACGAGAGTATAAAAAAGGACGGGATTCTACAATATTAAAAACAAATACGTTTTCGAATATTTATTATGTATCATGAGAGTCTGAATCAATTCAAAATTATATTTGTAAAACCATCTGACAAACCCATCCAGCCAAAAATCGTTAAAAGCGCTAAAAGTTATCGCGATTCATACAAATGATGTATGTTAAATTGAATTTAAAACTATATGCTTTAAGATAAATATTACAAAAAAGTTAAATACGTATCGAATATTTGCTTTAAAAAGGTTATGTTTTAAATGCACGGTGCTCGCTGAATATTCGCCATCTTGCCTTTTTGTCTCGCTTTGGTTATGTTTATTTATTTATTTATTTATTTATTTATTTTAGGGTCGTCAACATGACAATACATTAGTAAATATATAAAAAGTAGGACAATTATGAATCATTATAGATGATTATGTTAGTTAAGACTTCCGAAAAAAGAATAACGCGAACTTGCCTCGGGCGAGTGCGTTAGATTTAGTACGAAACCTTTTTAAAGCAAATTTAATTTAATACGTATCTAACATTTTTGTAACAACACTGCAAGTATTTTTGACATGTATATATAGATGCTTTTTTACATCAAAAGCTTTTTCTTAATTTGCTGTTTTATATCTTTGAACAATTTGTATAAGAAATCAGGACAGTTGTACTTTTTTTTAATATTTTCTTTTCTAGATGGCATATTCCTTCCGACTTTATGAAATCCTTTTTCAGATTAGCATGTTACTAACTGTTATATCTTTACTATGCTAATTCTTTAACCTAACGCTAAGCTAGGAATTAAAATTAAATTTACTCTTTTATTGTACTTAATAAGTTCACGCTTCATTCTATAATAAAGAACAGTCCAAATTAAACTCACCTTTATAGTTTACAGCGACGGCACCCTCAACGCAGGTCTCTACAACCCGCAAACTGGATTAAAAGAATCGACTTATTGAAATATACCCTATTAGTTCGCAATCATCAAGCGATAGCCTATCATTTGAGTTATCGAGATATCGTAATAAATGATCGCATTTTTAGTAACCTTATCTCTTTTACACGCCAGGCTAGCTCATTACTTTGGATCCGGTTCTGTCTCTACTTCGCTGATAATTATTTACTAAGCTTTTAGATGAAATAAGCACCGTTCTAGAAGTAATCGTGATCATATCTGAATATAGTGAAGAAAACAAAATACGACTGCCAATTTAAGAAAGTCTGTTGGGGTTAAAATATTTTATTGACTGTTGTATTTTTGATGCTATTACATTTCAAACCTTCAAGAAACGAACCTGCTCCTTTCTCAAAGGCCGACAACGCATATACCCCTTGTGTCGTAGATGTCAATGGACGGTAGTGATTAGTTACCATCATGTGATACGTCTGTTCGCTTGCCTCCAATCGCATAAAACAATGCATTCTTTTAGTTTCTAAACTATGTGGAATGATCGATTTCTGATACCTAAGCTAAGTTAATTGCAGTCTCTAAATCTGCAAACTGCAATCGAGCAAATTGGTGATATTGAATATTCACTGGTTCACTCTTGTTATTTTATTATATCATGTATAATTTTAGGTACTCTCTTGACATTGTTTCTTTCGTCGTAAGATTTATATTTCCATGACATTACGATAGTTTTTTAATATAAGTCTTATTATCTACCAACCTTAAGTTGATAATCTGTTAACAAATTATACTAGATATGTTTGGGCAATTGCACTAATCTCTCAAGGTTAAGTTTCTTTTTCGCGGTGACTAACATCGGCCGACTTCCCGGACCTTCATAGCCTCATCATGTTTTAAGGACGAGCGCTTAGGGCACTCAGTCGGATTGTACCAACGCCACAACGATTATCAAAGTCGCCAAGCCTCGTCTTAAACTTTCAGTTATTCCGTATTTTAATTCTGTCTTACTGTCTATCTGTATATTCTTGATAATCTAATGTATCTCCATAAAAACTGAGATAAGCTGGATTTAGTAAAAGACAAATATAATATAAATAATAGAAGTAGTAACAAAGGGGTCGTTCCATATTTTAGGCTCACTAATAACATCTTTAAGGTAAAAGTGTAAGGTTTTAAAACAAAGTCCCAAAGCACATTATAGATTTGCTGGATAGTTAGTTCAAGCACTGTAAAGTGGGTTTTAATGTCTAATGGCTATTATGGAGTAGATGAACATGTGAACGAAGGTAACGTCTGGAAATTAAGCCCCTCTTTGTGCATCCGTCAAAAACGAATGTAACTATTTGTAAAAATATGTATCATGAAAGGATAAACCTGATCGATTTTCTTGTCAGTTCTTCTCTATGACTGCGTTGTTTTCCGAACCGATGGTAGCTTCTATGTCCATAAGCGTTTTCTCAGGACCTACATTCAATAATGTACTATTAATTGTGAGTTTAGACTATTGTTTCGAATATAACAACATGAATCGAACTAAAGCTTAGTGTATTCAGCCCAATCATCACGGTTTATTTATGTCTATTAACTTTCACATTTCACTTAGACATTATATCGCTTACGTTACTGGACGACACACAGTGACTAATTCAATAATTATCTTTTCGAATATTTTACAAGGAATATGTACATAGCGTCAGCGATTCCATTTTAAATTAGGATTATAATTCCTATATGATTACACATCAGTGTTATTCGAAATTTTGGAGTTATACATATCATGTCGAATGACTCACCCACGTATTTAATTCTATAGATTAATCATTACGCGAATATTGATCAAACCGGACACTGAAGTCATAATCTAGTTCGCTACGTAGGTAGTCTTTGATAACACATGAGAGGTTTTAGTGGAAACAAAATCAAAAATTCTTTAACCAATTTAGGACCTGAGAAGGCATTATGAACATCAAAACTATCATGGGTTCGGAAAACAACCCAGTCATCGAGAAGAACCGTCAAGAAACTTGGATCTGGTTTAAACTTTCATTATATATAACATAGCACAGTATATATTTATGGAAAGTTCCATTCGCCTTTAGTGAACGCACAGACAGGCGTAATTTCCATTTGAAGGAATATGTAGTGGTGAAACCATACTATAATGAGAGAACTTTTTCTAAGCACGCTTGGCTAGCTACCACCCTCAAATTGGAAATCTGTCCCCAACCGTCTATAAGTGTGTTCTAGCAAATGCACTTGAGAGCCAGCCGCTCTGTACTTTTACCATTTTATTTTAAACCACAAGTTTATTTAACATAAAATTGTGGTGAAAATAAACTGTAATGAATTCATTCAGCAACCTGTTAATGACCTACAATAGATGACTTTAATGTCGTTTGAGATCGGATATATGTGACAAGGGGTTTCCGTGGTTAGTTTCCAATTACTCCTGACCTCTATTAGGTAGCTTTTACGGCTACATTTGTAAACTGGTCATAATGTTTTTCATAAATATTGATTTTAAGATATCTTCTATTCTGACTAAATATTGAATAGTACGTAAATGGAGTCGCGGGTAAAAATTTGTAGCTTTAATAATTAAACTTTTCATACTTCTTAGACAATATTTTTATTTAATACTAGCTGTATCCGTGATCCTATTATACAAAACTGTCACTAATAAAGTTACCTGAATGTATTAGGTCTATCTACTTTTCTCTCGTACGTAATTCACGTCGTCATTAAAATTACAATAACTCTTGATAAACAGCTCAGATTTTAATGAAACAAGAACTAAATGTTACTAGAAGATATGTTTTATGATTTTTTTGAAAAGGTTTTATCATTAGTGTAGTACTCTGGTAGTGATGCGTGTTAAAACAAACAGGCAGACAGATAGACATTTCTAAAAATGATTAAATTTGTCCTGATTCCTAGACAACTGGTAGAGTCACGCTGAAGATATTACTCGTATCAGAATGAATGGGATGGCTTGCCTGGGTTACTACCACCCAACCCACAGAAACACCGACATGAAGTCGTAGTCCGATGAGGCTTTTAAAACCTTGCTAGGTCAATAGCGTAGTCAGATCGAGAAAAAAAAAGGGAACCGACGTGGAGTAACATTGCTTGCATTGTTGCGTTTCGTTCGATCAGTGAGAGCGCTGGACGTCCACCTCCCTTTCCCCATCCCACATTTCCCTTCCGCCTCCCATCCCTCTATACCTACACAGACTGGCAATGCACTTGTGATTCCCCCGATGTTGCTGGTGTCTATAGACGGTGGTGATTACTTAAAATTAGGTGACTGACCTGTTCATTTATCTCTTTGATATAAAAAAAAAAAACCTGCAACATTTTTTTTCCAAAAATCAAAAAGTACAGACATGTTAGATTTACATTATTATCATATGTGTAGAAGACAAAATTAGTAGTTTTAGGAATTTACGAATTTTTTTTTATGGTAACCACGCATTCAGGTGTATTTTTTTGATGTAAAGAAGTGGGGCAAGTGATTTGATGCGCATATGCAGAACAACTGAGCCGAAGTCACGGATAATTATCAAATTCTTCATAAAGTACATAAACATACAGAATAAAATAATATTATTGATTATCAGTTATCTTTTAAGTCAGGATTAAATAAATCCTGATTTTATTTTTTTTAATTCAAATTTGATTGATTGCTTCGTAACTAAATATCACAATCGAAACTTCATCTCAATAAAAATAATTACGGATTTTAACGCCTAATTAATATGATTACATACTTACTATCATTTGAATTCCTTAAAAGATATAATTGTGATTTCAGGTTAAGTATCAGATAGCGTAACCAATAAATCATATTACAGTACATTTATAGTAAACTAGTGAATGCCCGCGATTTCATCTACATATGTGCCATTATAGATTACACTATAATTAATCTTCGTTTAAATCTAACAGTTTATCCAATGCATTAAAAGGAGTTGTCAAATAGTACAACTTTTTTCAACTTACTTAAAAACTTATCGTTATATTTTGAACAATTCCTGCAGTATACTTATAGTTTAAAACCTACTAGCCTTTATCTTTCGAGGCACACAAAAAAACAGGTATTTTTACTGCGCAGTATGTACACCAGTCTTTTTTTTTATTATTGAAGCACGACAAAGTGACTGCACTATGCCTGATGGTAAGCATAGTACAATCCAAGAACAGTGGCGACCACCGCGAGACAGATCATCCATCGTCGGTCGCCACTGTCATCCCGGCCATGATGACGAAAGTCACCCGGTACTGGATATGCACAGGCTGATCCCGAAACGCGACGCGAAAAAGCGAGTCACTATAACGGGCTTTTTCGCCATATACATGGTGGTTGCGACCCAGTCGGGCTGTATAACTCTACCACCCCGCTATCGCCATTGCCTCGTTCGTTGATCAGCAGGGTGCGCCACGTGCAGGTGAGGTTGACTTGGGTGTCTCAAGTCTTAAGATGTTACTCGACACCCCTTACACCCCCTAGTCAATCTTTTAATATCAGGTCGAGTCGAGTTTAAGCTTACATTTAAAAAGAATATATATTGGGAAGATTGTATTTCGGTTAGAAAAGGGGGAGCATTTAACTAAAAAATAAATCGGAGACAGTCAATAACCTGAAGGCCTAACCAAGTTGCTTATCTACAATCACTAACACAAATAGAAAACGATTTTATCACGTGATATCACGTGATATAGCGTTCAGTGTTAGTAATTGTAGATAAGCAACTTGGTTAGGTCCCCTGGGCCTATAGCGTCTAAGAACTACTTTCTTGATTCAGTGTTATCTAAGAACAGAAATGTATTGATGAACAAAATAATACTAATAGATATTCAGATTAAAATGTTGCAAAAACAACATTTACACTACTTTCTTTGATTAACATCACACAAACTATCCTTTCAGCAAATTTGCAATAGCAAACCGATAGCAGAAATGGCGAAATATTAACATTCAATGACAAATTCTTAGCAAAATATACTTACTCGGAAGAAAATAGTGGTATTGTTTTAAATACAGGGAGGCAACACTGTAATTATTTCACATAATATAAACTTTTACTATCGTTTTGATATTGTAAATTATTCAAATACGAGTAGTGTCTCACTTCTTGCCAAAACTTATTTCGGGATGGTATTGCAGTTCCAAGATAAATTGATAAGAAAATATAGCTCTTGACTGATGCTAAGTAAGACTCAAAATCATTTAAATGTCTAGCTGCCTTTGTACTTTATGGGGTTTAGCGTTCAACCACAATCTCATCTGATGGTAAATGACGATGTGACTAAAATGGTAAACACCCTAGACCTAAACGGAGACTGGATTTTTAATGCAGCTATCGGAACACACAAACAGATACAGAGTTTTGACTTCGGGACAGTAGCTAGCGAAGCAGACTTGGGAAATATTGAGCCTTCACGGGACGCCTGGCAGATGTGAAATATCAAAATTCTTCGAATCGAACGAATCTCAAATTATCAAACTACGCTAGAGGCACAATATACACATAACAGACAGTATGGAAACTACCTATAAACGCTCGTACCAGCACACTCAAAACATGCGTATCGACGAGACCCCAAAGCGATTATCGGAGTTGATGTCCATAATACCTTTTAAAACCTCTCGTCGATAAGCGTGTTTGTGTGAGTGTAGCGTTTTCGTGCGTTTGTAGATAGTTTCCGTACTGTCTCTCATGTTTATACTGTACTATAGGTATGCGAGCTCAGCGTAGAAAGAGGGCTTGCCTGTCTTGGTGGGGAAGGGGGGAGGGTACGTAGAAGGGGGAGGTTGACCTCCAGCGCAATCACTGGCCGAACGAAACGCAACAATGCAAGCACTGTTAGAGGGTGCTGAAACTAGTTATAGATTCAGCGTGGCTCTTTCACCTACATAAAAAATAGACTCTATATAAATGCAATCTTAGTTATAGATATTTACTGCATATTATACGCCTAGAGCAAGAAACTTAATTAAATAGTTAAAATGAAAAAACTAAAACAAAAGAACATGTACAATTTCATTTTTGTTTCTACCCCAAATTACTCAAACAAATCTCTTTATATTGGCTGAGATTATTTGTATATATATCTAGATTTAAAGAGGAACTGAGATAGTAAGATTTGATGCTTCTTCCTTATATTAGCTCGACAAAGTGACTGCATTATTCCAGAAAGTTACCACAATCCATCGACATTCAACAGCAACATGACATCTTGCAAGCGTATCCGCTATTAGATACACAATATCTAATCCCGAAACACATCAACCTAAGATAAATCAATATGGCACGATGTGTTATAGTTACAATTCAGCGAAACTCATTATTTACAAATGTTCATGCCATACAAGTCGTCATGGTCGCGGGATTTGATCGGTCGAATGTCAATTCAATGTCCGCATGCAGTTTCAAGCCTTGGTATATAGGAACTTGAAATTGGGCTATATTTACTAATTTAAATTGATAACAGTATCGGCTTACGGTGAAGTAAAACATAATTAATCAACATATGTGGGTAAATATAGAACTATCGTTTTCTCGGAATTTTAAATCGCCAATCTATACTGATATTATAAAGAGGTAAAGTTTGTGAGTTTGTGACGTTGTAGGGGGTAATCTCAGTAACTACTGGTCCGATTTGAATAATTCTTTCAGTGTTATATAGCTCATTCATCGAGAGTGGTTATAGGCTATATATCACCATGCTAAGACTAATAAGAGCGGAGCACAGATGAAAAATGTTTCAAAATCGGGATGTTTTTCCTTTTAAGAACTGCTGCGTGTTACTGTTAGTGTATCTTATTCTACGCGAACGAAGTCACGGGCAGAGGCTAGAACGTAATATGCCCATATCTTCCTTTTGGAAGAGTCGTAACTGCGTTACCAGCCTGTGTTAGAGGGTGGGGGGAGAGGAAGGGAGGGTAGGTGGGTCTCCGGCGCTCTCACTGACCGAACGAAACGCAACAATGCAAGCACTGTCACTTCAAGTTGGTTTTCTTTGGGAAGGTGGTATTACCCCGTCGAAACGACTCAATCATGCTGAAACCAGTAATAGCTTGATCTTGGTTCTACTATCTACATTGAAATATTACTATATATATATGGTCAGTAAAAAATAATGATTTTAAAGAGTTAGAAACAAAGGGTATAAATAAAACACGCAAAGTTATTATAAACCGCAAGTTTTGTAAATTTTTAATTACCAAAAATTGTACTAATACAATAAATAATAATTATAACTTAAAAATTAATTGTGTATTTACATACATTTAGGTTTATTCAATAACAATTAATTATTTATTAATATACTAGAGAGAATATAGTGATATGAAAAATATTGTATTTAGTTATTTTAAAAAATCTTTGGAATAAATTATAATATTTCATCCACCTCTACTTCTTTATACGAGCTTGACTATATTAACCGTATTTCAAGTAATATTAAGTAAAATTCGAGAACAGTAGTGACCGTCAAATAATAGTTATCAACTGACAGTAACCATCATTAAAGTTACTTTAGAAACATCACAGGGAACTCGTATCTTAATACTCGCCGTAAGTCACTATACTTGATTATTTACTTGAATTAAATAGGGTAGATACAACAATGGAGTAAAATTTATGATCGTATCACATTCCCCTAAACACATTAGAAAAATAAAAAAAAAGTACTTGTCTTTCTACCAACTAACGCCATCTAGTGAAACCCCTGAAAAATAACTTAAAAATGCGATTCCGTGTATAGATTCTGATAAAGAAAAATTATATGATGATTTTCAATACCTAAATACCCATCGTTGAATTGTAAATAATAATTTCGGTTAACAAAATTTAAGACTTTATATGGATTATGTTTTAGCCTTCACCTTGATAATAAAGAATTGAGGCCGTTATTTAAAATTCTTAGAGAAATTATACTAGGTTGGTGTTGAACTAAACAACAATTACTACCGACGAGACATACGTCCATGAATAATAGTACTTATAATTTTGCAACTACTTTATCTTCTATTTGGCATTTTCACGGCTTTCAAGTTACATATATTTGTATAGGAAAGTTTACACGAAAAAATACTTTTTGCTGCGAGTGACGTAATAAATGCGTTCTGCAAGTCATTTAATGCACAGATTATCGAACTTCAACACGACACTTAAAACAAATCTAGAATAATTATTTTGAACTTAAAATGAGATAAGAATAATACACGATTGGTACTTGTAATTAAAAAGAATCAATCATATTTTGATAACTCTTTACTTATTCTGAGTATATAACGTTAGACTATCGATTTTTTATAAATAATGTTATATTATTACACAGATAAAATAAATCAATCGATTGTCACCAGCTGTTTTTTAACTTTTTTTTTTTCGAACTGACTACGCTATTGACCTAGCAAGGTCTTAACAGCTTCACCGGACTACAGTTTTTTAACTAGCAATGTTTGTTAGTTTGTTGAGAAAAATATTATTAGCCGAATTAAAATGAGTTCTTTTAGACCTACGACTTTCCAATTTTGCATGTTTCTTCAGTCCTGATGACAATAAAAACAAAATGGCGAATTTCAAAATGGCCGCAAAACACAAACATAGGATTAATATTTTCAAATCAATTGTATAAAAATTTATTATAAAAAAAGCTATCGTATTACGGTTCATATTCGATATACTTCACGATACATAAGTCAAAATAAAAATTAATATATTTAAAGAGCTTAAATCTGGACCGAATACAAATTACGCAATATTAATATTGATAATCGACTCAGTATAGTTATCACTAAACCCAACTGTCTTCTTGTACTTCCTATTTCGGCAACTAATCCTCGATTCTTTAAGATAATTACTGCCATTATCAAGTAATCGATTATTACAAAGTGTCTTATGACGATTTCAGTGTTACGACAAAATGGCGGTCTTCTTTTAGAACTTTCTAGAGCATTTTTACGACTTTCCGGATTCATGTTTTATGTAATTATCTTCTAATTACTTGTGCACAATTATCGAGCAATATTACGTACTATGTCACAATAGGAAACAAACTAATTCAACATTGTAAATAAAAAGTTAAAATCAACTACATGACAAACTAAGATTCCGCCAGACTATTTATTAGGTATGCAATTCTATAGCACACTATTTTTATATATCTCATAAGATTTAGCCACAGTTATTAGTTATGACTTCAATGGAATACGTCGATTCTCCTCTCCTTTATAAAGTAAATTATAGAATAGATTACACCTTATCTTTCGGAAAAAAATCTCTAAATTATACTAAAAACCTTATCGAAAGCCATTTTGTAGTTTAAAGTACTAAGGTAACATAAAAACAGACACGAAAAGCGACATTGTTTTAAACATGATATATTATTTATAGATTAATAACTAACGAAACAAGTGTCTAAATAGGTATATCTGTCTAGCTCACTCTTTAATAGAGTTATATTAGTGGGAGTAGTCCCACTAATTACTACAAAACATGCGTTCATAGTTCCCACGACATGCAAGTCAACGATCAACCATTCGAAATTATGACAGAGATTCGAGTTGAAAAGTGCTAGTCTATACAATCCCATACAGAAATTGACTAAATCGTAAAACAATATTAATTTCTAATTAATTCCTAAAGAAAAATTAACTAATGTTATTCGCTGTTAATAACCAGTCAACGATTGTTTGGTAGTTCCTCTCACGCCACTGTACGTTTGCTGATATAGTTTCCAAAACTTGTTGCACTGGGCGACCGAGGTCGCTGCACGACTCGGACACGAATCTTTTCAACTGTGAATGGAAATTCATATATTTTTATTTTGGTATATTCATGCAGTCATGTGTATATATGTATAGATATATTTTGAACTAAACGATTTTCGAAACGAGTTTTTTTAATTATTGGGATAAAGTTCGCAGGAATATCATTGTGTTATCACCGAATCCAGAAAAGCAGAGTTATTTTTTGTATTCTCACGTTTAATGACAATATGGTCTTATATGATAAATATGCTAAACCTAAACTGGTTCTCAAATGCAGCTACCGGAACACAACCGAAAGTGCTTAACGGCAGATTTTCAACTGGAAGTCGGTAGGTAATCATGCAAGCCTAGAAAAAGTCCAACCTACTATAATTTTATCACGATATTTTCATCGTAAGTTCCTCAGTAGCAAGAATTCGAATTAGACGCTACATCGATCACGGTAACCGAAGAGATAAAAATAATATACAATTTTTTGTAGGTGGTAGAGCCCCGCTGAAGCTATTTTTGGTTTCAGCATGAATGGGTCGGCTCCTCCGGGGTAGTAGCACCCCTCTCACAGATAACCAACGTGAAATAACAGTGCTTGCATTGTTGTGTTTCGTTCGGTCAGTGAAAGAGCCAGAGGCCCACGTCCCTTCCTTTTTCCTTCTTTCCCTTTCCTTCCCCTCTCCCTTCTCCCATATACAGACTGGCGACGCACTCGCGACGTCCCTGATGTCGCTAGTGTCTATGGACGGTGGTGATCACTTAACATCACGTGTCCCACCAGTTCGTTTGCCTCCTTTGATATAAAAAAAAATCAGCTTATATATTTTAATATATTGAAAGAGTATTTAGATATTTATTTGATTACTAGAATTCGGAATCACGACTGCATTCTATGGTTATTTCAGTGATGTATACTATGCCAGGAGGAAGATTAGATATTCCCAGCATTCTAGGTTATGAAACTTCATGGTCACATTTAACACATAAAATAATAATATGGAAATAGTACTAATAGACAACAAAGAGAACCCTAAGTAAAGTTTGTTCTAAGAATCTCAAAAGTATGGAACAAATAAACTTAGGTTAATACCCGAAGTTAATAACTTTCGATAATAAACACTATTCGATAATAAACCTTTTATTTGTTCAAACTTCGAAAAATCATCCTGTGTTAGTTGGTTGGCTTCACTTTCAATTCACCCGACAGTCGTTGACAGTGTGTTTTAACATAGACGCTTAAGGGATTAGATATAATTTTTGTATGATTCTAGACAATTAGATCAAATATTAACCACTTTTTTTTAATTAATTTAAACCGAAAATCGAGTGCAAAGCGTCCTCCATAAATTTTACCATTGTCTAAATATTCACCTGGTATATACGTTAGCTTGTTTTAACTTAATGTTTATTTAACTTGTAGTTAGGTTTATACAAGATTTACCTATACTTATAATTCTAATATAATATAATTATTAACTTAAATCTGTCGCAGTTCTGTCATGGTGCTTTAGTAAGTACTTATGTTTTGCTCTCGTGATAAATTTATTTAATATCTCTTATCCTTAGAATATTATCTTAGGAAGAATCTCTAATCTCTAGGAAAAGCTCTGTCTTATTCCTGTATCACGCATGATGTAATAAGCATAATTAAAATCTGTTCTGATATATTACCTCTTCATACTCGTGTCGCTGATTCAGCCTTCTTGTTACGACTTTGACGACTAAATTGAGTGTAGACAGCGAACCGACACTAAAACACAAAAATTTTAAATTTTATATTAGTTCATTTGGATTTTCGATGAACCTTTGCAAAGAAAACATTACTAATTACTAGTTGGCTTAATGTGTGTTCTGTTACACCATACCATAAATTTTGGTTTCTGTGTTTCAATTCGGGATCTTTAATGCGAGACTCACACTTAACCGGGTTTTGTATAAATTATGATATTGATGATGCTTAAAGATAGGAGCCGACTTTGTAATATCTCTGCCAGCATACACAGTTGTGTGCTAAGGGGGGAATTTCACGGGAAGCGGGTAACTAAAAAAGTGGTGTCCTGAAATTCGTTCATATTCATTCTATTACTACTTGTAGTAGGTATGTTCTCAATACGCAATTTTTTAAGTTGTACTTATTTGTCGATTTACACGCTTGTAAAGATTATAACTATTTAAATTGGAGTTTTTAGCAGGATTTTAGTCTGTCATGTAGTGGATTTTATATTTTATTCATAATCTTGTGTTGTTTGACTCTATATTTTGTAAATTTGGTTGTGTGTTACGTGAAGTGAATGGAATGAAAAAACGGAGCATAAAATTCTGAGATGCCACAAAAACTCCCTGGAAGGTTCTAACAATCCACCATCTTGTTAGAATAATGACTCACACGACACAATATTGAAGTGATCGCACGAAGCTTGTAATATTCTTGACTACATGACAATGGCGGCAATAATTTGAAAGATTAATTGCCAAAAAATAAAGTTAAAAAAAAAACTATTTAGAAATCGGAAGTAGTTTATCGAATTTAATAACATTACAATTTATTATTATTTCTAACAATAAAATTACTTTTATTGCAAAACCGAAAGTAAACATTTCAAAACAAGACATTAGTAATTTGGACGACCTTTTTTATATTATTTTTTTCATATATTACCAAATATAGCTCTTAAATTTGTAGTGAGTTGACATCTTGCGCTTGCCTAGATTGGTTCTTGTCCCAGATAAATAATATCAAAATAAAAAGCTCGTATATTCCAAAACTAAGGAAATACCTCAATAACATTACTTTTTATTTTAATCTACGTTATAGATTCAGTAATTTTGGCTTGAACCCCGTCTCGGGGAAAGGCCTTAGCTCCTGCCATCTGTCTCTGTTTTTCGCTGCATTGAGCCAATATGTGCCTGTTTTAAGAGAGTCACCATTTTCGTTTCGTTGTTTGATCATCTTGTGCTAGGTCTGGCTATTCTTCTTTTTCCTATTGGACTCATCCACAACATATCAACTTTTGTCCACATCTCCCGTTGCATTTTTGCAACATATGCTGTCTATTTTCATTTTGATTTCAGAATATATTCTAAAGCATTAATTATTTTTGTTTTATTTAATTGCCAGATATCGCAATGGTATGACGCGATGTTACCATATATCCTCCTGTTTAAGCGTATGTACCCTCTAACAAATGTTTACGATAGGTATTATTGAGATACATAAAGCATAAGTATTTTTTTTATATCATGTAGAAGGCAAACGAACAGGCGGCTCACCTGATGTTAAGTGATCACCGCCGTCCATAGACAGCAACACCAGAGGAGTTGCAAGTGCGTTGTCAGCCTATGTTTGGGGGAATGGGGAAGAGAGAGAAGAGGGCAGTGGATGGAGAGAACAAGTGAGGGGAATGGGGATGTGGGTCTCCGGCACTTTCACTAACCGAACGAAACGCAATAATGCAAGCACTGTTACTTAACGTCGGTTTTTTGTGAGAGGGTGGTACTACCCCGGACGAGCCGACCCATTCATGTTGAAACCAGTTATAGCTTCAAAGAGCCACTACATTACAATTAATATACAATTAGTAAATAAATATACAATTGTCCATAAATGTTAATAGTAAGTACTGAAAAGATTTTTTTTTAAACGAAATGCGACTAATTGCACTATTCCCTAACTGCGAGAAGAATAAGAGAAGAGAAAGAGAATTTATAATAGTATTATTATAAGATATACATTAACTCGTATATTTCAAGGTACGTCCAAAAGCAATTGTCTCTAATGAGATATTGTGCTTTTGTATTACAGATCCCAATAAAAAAATCTTGAGGCAAAGTGTTATCAGATGCAGACGTCGTGATCCAGCATTTTATGTAATTTAATACCTACAATATAATAATGTAGATAAAGGAATTATATTTACCGATAAAATACTAAGTCTAACTAATATTTAATAATATGCAATTTCCTCGGATCATGATTTATTTAGTATAAAAAATAATAGTCATGTTTTTTTATGTAACGGAATATGTAAATAAAAATTGCTTTATAATCGTTTTGTACAAGAATAAAATCTTAACAAAAAGTAAAACCGATTAAATAAAATCTTTATGAATTGAAAATTCTTTATCCCCGTTAAACGATTATTGGCTGAAGAAAAACTTTCACGTCAGCGATTGCTCTAAAGTGTTACCGACATGCTCGTGACGTATTGCGTTTGGGTCAGACTGGCGACGTGTAATATAGCGGCATATATGAGATTAACTAATAGATTGTATAAAAATGTATATAATTATTTTTCGGAGTTTCCAAAAGATGTGAAAACCAGACTAATGTTATTAATTTCAAGTTACAGATTATGAAAATTCAAAAATTCAGTTGATTTAATTTTGTTTTTAATTTTACATATTTTTTTCATAGTTTTGAGGATTCACTTCTTTCGGCACTCTTGAGTGCCTCAACTTTTATTTTTGTTACGTTGTAGGTTTTAGCATTTCACTACAATCTCGTCAGATTTTAAATGACAACACACCAACTTAAGGATTGTAGCTAACCAGACGGATATAAAAAAAAAACTTACCACCACGCTACGGTTTCATATACCTTAAAAACTTCTCCTGACCGACTTTCATCAAATTAGGTACTTACTTAGTATAAGACTGCCGTACACCTACCAATATATTAATTACTATACATTACTTATCCGTTTGTTGAGGATTTATCAAGTATATATATAAAGTCCAATGCTAATGAAATAGCAAACCAAAATCAAAAATACTTTATTCAATTCAGGACCTAAGAAGATGCATATGAACGTCAAAGCTACCATCGGTTCGGAAAACAACCCAAGCATCGAGAAGAACCGGCAAGAAACTCGATCTGATTTATCTTTACACTTAAAATACATAGAAATCGTTTTTAGAGGATGCACAGAGAAGAATCAATTCCAGGCATTACCATCGTTCACATGTTGATCAACTCTACAATAGCCTTTTGACACCAAAATCGGCTAGACATGGTGCTTAAACCTACAAACCTGCAAATCGCTAATATGCTTCGGGACTTTCTTGTAAAACTTTACACTATTTTACCTAAAAAACTGTTACAGATTTCACTGAGTCTGAAACATGAGACGACCGGTTTATTACAGTTTTTAATTCGGTTTATAAATTACGGAATTCTCAGGTAACATATATTAACAAGTTCACGCTGGCGCGTACCATCGGTGGCCCGCACTAGACTGTCTTTTCTGGCGGCGCGTACCACCGTAACTGTACCATGTAAATAATGAGAATTTAACGTTTGTTTATTACAAATAGCACAATCGAATACGTACCACCGGTGGTACGCGCCGCCAGAAAAGACAGTCTAGTGCGGGCCAACGGTGGTACGCGCCGGCGTGAACGTGTTAAAGAGAATACAATCGAAGTGTGTGTGCCTCTTTTCTGAGTCCGTATAGAAACTGTAATTCCTACTTACCAGTCACCTTAAAAGTCGACATTCGTGAGTATTATTTCATTAGAAAGGTTTCCATTGTACTATACCTCATTACTAGATGGCGTAACTGACTTTAAGTTCTATTCTTCATGTTTCTAACTTCTATTCTATTCAATCGATGGCCATGAAAATTGGTGTATGCTAATCCTACCTATATTATAAACTGACTAAATATATTTTACGTACAGAGAAAAAAAAAACACGAAACAAAAAAAACAAAGATATACTTTAAAATGTCATTGTCAATAATGGTATTCGTTTACTTTTCCTCTCCTGTGCATACATACCACACCCCTAAAACCCATATCGAACGCGTAGTGCTAAATGAAAGCCCTAGTTTCTTAAAACCTAAATATCTAAACGAAGATATTGTGCTAATTACTAGATAAGAACCAAGTCTTTAAGCTGTAAAACAAACGCGTGCCAATAAATCAAATCAGGATAAAGGTAAACAGAACGTAAGCAGGTATTTCATGCTCAAAATAAAAAATCTTCCTTTACTTACAAAGATCTAAGTCTGAGCCAGTTCGATTTTATAAAGTTGAAAGCTATTGGCTGGCCTATGGCTGTACCGGCGACAGCTGAGAATACACGGACAACATCCTGTTTCCGAATACCGCTGTCGTTTCGCAAAGACATTTCTAAATATCTGAAAAATAGATAATTAAATTATAACAACCTGCAGATATATTACTGCTGGGCTAAGATAAGGGCCCAAAATACACGTCAACCCCAGATTTATTAAAAGTTGTGTTACTATCTAATTCTTTCACATTTTAAAACATAGTCGTATATATAGATTAGCTATCTCTTTTTCATTACACATTTTTTAAATAAAATCAAATTCACATCGTCCCAAAAAAAGTTTTAATTAAATTTAAATCAAAAATTAATGAGCGAACCTGTGCAGTAAATGTGGTGCCCTCGTACACCCGAGTACAGAGAGAAGCCGATGTCTCTCTGATGGAGCAGTAGCAGATATGAAACGTTCCCATGCGAACTGCCATTCCCGCGCCCCGCCAGCTCTTACACCGACGCAGTAAACTATACCGCGGACATCCACGTGAATTCTGATTTAAAAGAAAATTAGATATTTCATACAAAATGGAATTACTTTTTATAGAATAATATACCAAAGCAAAGACCGTATCTTTACGTAACCAATACTTTTTAAAATATTAACGATTTTGGAAACCATTATTTTAAAATTTACACGCTTGAATTATCTCAAAAAAAGTAAGAATACAAGTTTTTTTTTAATATTCTTATTTGTGTATCCTTTCAGTAGATATTAGGTTAAAGATTAACAAACATGTATAGATTCTTACAAACTGTTCCATTTATAATATTATTATAATTTCTCTATTCTTTACAACTGGTTTCAATGTATAGAAAAAGGAAAATTAAACATTTTCTGTCTTATTACAAAAATAAAAATGAGCACAGTTTCAACACGAGTTTTACTAAGCAGTGTCAAAAATGTAAACCTATTTGAACACATGCTTGAAATACTTTATTACAAAAGCGTGTCTAAGCAGTCTGTAGCTAAACATGTCGTTTAAGTTTTTTGTGCAAGAAACTCTAAATAGCATTCGTTTAATTTGATTTCATCATTCAAAAACGTTTCATTACATACAAATATTTTGCAGGCAATTTCATTTTATAAAAAATAATTTTGTTCAGATCTTCATTAAGAAAATTTACTTCTTATAAATAAAATTGGTTATTAGTATTGGTTATTGTGAAAATTATAGTTAAAAGAAAATCATGTAATTGTTAATATAAGTAATTAATAAGATTTATATATTATGTCAAATTGCCTCGGCTGGAACGACAGTATAATGTCACATTAAGTACATTTTTAGATGTCAATAGTATTAAATAGTATAAGTTATGAATTACTTAGGATTTCTAAAATTGTGTAATTTATTTATTTTTCCAAATATTGTACCCACGAAATTCATAATTTATTTCGAAACGCCTTTTGCCGGTAAATATAAATAGAATAAATCACAACAACAGAATAAGTACTGTCATTAAGTAGACAAATGTTAGAGGATATTTAAATTTAAATAATGTCCATATATAAACAAAGTTAAAATTCTTTTTTAATCAAATTTTTTTAAAGTAAGTATTCAACGCGTATTTAACTTTTTTATAATAACACGGTTTATCTTTACATCAGTGGCCGTTTAGTTCAAGAATAGGGTCACCACTCAGACAAAGTGACGACGTAGCACCTACTCGTTGTATAGATCAGGATTGGGTGCCAGCATCCAGTTTGTGAACATCCTGACAGCGTTTTCCATGCAGTTGTCGTGTTCGAAGTGGCACGCGGACGCGAGCAGGTCGACACGGTACTGGGCCGTGATGACGCTCTCGTTAGTAGCCACTTCCCAACCGACCTCGTTGACGGCCCCGCTGAGAAGTCTTAGAACATATCGCTGAAAAATTCAAAACATATTAGAACACAATATATTATAACTAAGAACCTGTAAATAATAATAGCTTCATAAGCGCTTCGACAGCGCCTCGTTAAAACTTGGCTAGCTAGCTTATTTTTGACGTATGCCCAAACAATCCGCCCGTATCTAAGCAACATATAACTATTTCCTTTCCGGCACCGATATTGAGAAAATGTCATCTTACTTCCACATTTTATCTAAGACAGTGTGGTGTTACAAATATAACATTACGTATGTGTGCGTTATCGTGTCATCTGTTTTGTCAAAATATCATGTAGATATAATCTACAGCTTTTTATATATATCATAGTGAGAACGTACATCGACTTCTCGAAAACGCTTGTTTTTAAAATAACCTGTACCCGCATATTAGTTCACATAAAAATAATTCACGAGTCATGGGATTGATTATGATTAATTTCAATAAAACTATACATTAGGGTGACCCAAAAAATAGGAATATTTTTTCAAGACTTTTAATGTTAGTTTATCGTGTATATTTATAGAGACCGAAGAGGATGCTCAAAATATTTAAAAGTTTTCCAGAATCTTCAAAAAAAAAATTATTTTGTCATTTACATTTTAATAGTAAAAATAGTCCCGTATCTATTTATAGCTTTATTTCTATTATTTAGTATATCAATGTCAACTTAAAAAACAAGTTGTCAATATTCTATTGTAGTTTACAAGTCGCTCGAGAAACTCTAAGTTACTTGGAATATATAAAAAAATCTTGAACGACTTTAAAACGTCAAAACATCAACTTGAAAATCTCAGGATCCTGATCATTTCTAGGGTTAACTCTAGAAAATAATGAAAGACGACAAAAAAAAGATCGTCGACGATTTTAGAATAATTTTTAGAAATTATAAGCAACCTCTAAAAAAATTTTTATTGAGCTGCGCTTTGGAGTACTCTTAAAATATGGTAACGTAACAAATTTTCATAAAAGACACGAAAAGAAAACCTTTTTTTTACCCTACAATCCATAGTGACACCATCTGCTCGCGAGTTTGAGCTAATGTTAACATGCAGCAGAAGCTCTCAAAAGGAAAAAAAACCGATTTTGAAATATTTTTCATTGCTTTTCCGTTCCTTTTAGTCTTAGCGTGATGATATAGAACTGAAAGACTTATTCAAATCGGACCAGTAATACCTGATATTACCCCCTACAACATCACAAGCTCACAAAGTTTATTTCTTTATAATCTTAGTATATATATAGATTAAATAATAAAAATAGTAAATAATTTTGAAAATTCATTTTTCTTATAAAATTCTTTTGTTTTTTTTTTGTGTGAAATTAGTCATGAACATATTTGTATATAGGTTATCGCAATGAAGCAGTAAGGCGGTAAAATGATAGTAATCGATATTTGATTAAAATCGGCATAATTCTTGATAAAAATCGCATACTTTTCAAATCGATAACATTCGGCTTCTTCTAACATTATCTAAGAATATCAGTAATTGTATATTGTAATTCTCAGTAATAAATAAAGTATAGGTGCAAAGCGATAAAATTTAGGTACATAGGTATTTACAATTATGTTTATCTTAGGATTTTAACTACGTATTTTTTGTATACTCACGACGAAAAGTTGCTTTATTTTATACATATGATTATGATCTGTTCAGAAATTTAAAAGACAATAGACAGATTGTATTTACAATTATAATATTGATGGCCACTTTCATTGGCCACATCTTAATCTGTAATTACCGTGGTTCGGATACAATGTCGATTGACAAATGAGACCTACACTGAAGTTGAAAATCAGTCGCCAAATAATTAATACTAGCTATGCCTAGGATTTCATCCGAGTGAAACCTTATTTAAAGAAACAGCGAGTAATAAAGTCATCTGAACATTTTAAGCCAATTTACTTATCTACTTTTCTCTCGTACTTAAGTCGTGACATCATTAAAAGTACAATAACTTTTGATAGAACAAACCGATTTTAATGAAACAAAGACTAAATGTTACTCGAAGATATTCTTTATGATGTTCTTGAAGAGATTATAGCATTAAAGCAGTATTTTATCATTGATGCGTGATCATACAGACAGACAAACATTTCTAAAATTGATTGAAATGCATTTCATTACCTACTTATTCCTACCTATCTGCAACAACTTTTATGTACAAAAATCTAAAAAGTACAGTAAATTTAGGTTAGATTTACATTGTTAGTATATGTGTAGATAGATAAATAATTAATATCAATGTGTTCCGGCAGCTATATTGAGAGCCAGTCCCTCTAGGTTTAATATGCTTACCACCTTTGACCACGTAGATATTTAACATTAGATGTGATCAAACACTAAAATATCATTAATCTAATACCTTTAAACGAGCAATTCTTGTATATTTTTATATTTATATATATTCAGGATCTCGTAAACGGTGTCATCTATTCCCGTGAAACTTAGTATGTAGATAGTTTTGGTGACGATAAATCGATATAGCTAGATTTTATTCATAGAAAACTTTTTAAACTGAGATTTCAAGCAATGAAAAAATAGAGCTAGAATATAAAGGTAAATTTCGCCGCCGCTGTCAAAACGAAAATAGCTCAGATGGAAATCGAGTGCTTCGAAAATCCGTTTAACCCCAGTTCAAATTCGAGTGACAGCAAAAGAACTTTTTTTATTTTTATTTTTTGTTTCGTAAAAAATGCTATTTTTGTGAGGCAATCAGATTATTTTAATTTAAAAATGTGTTTTAAAGAACCGAGCTAGACTCCGTCGCCCGAGTATAATATTTATATGCACAAAAAACTAAACAGTTTATGGTGTACTTTCAAAATATTTTTTTTTTACCCATTAACAAATTTAAGGAAGCGATGCTTAAACTATAAAAGCATTTAGATACGAAATAGATAACTGTATTAAGATAGTACAGAAATAAATGTAGGTTTATTACGAGCTTCATAGGTGTGGAAAATTCAAAAGAATATATTGAGAATTGATACAGATATACATTGCAAAATTACTAATTCTAATTCACCAAATTTAAACATTAGGTTTTTTTTATATCAAATGAGGCAATTGAACAAGTGGGTCACCTGAGTATGAGTGATCACCACCGTAAGTAGAAATTAGCAACACCAGGGAGTCGCAAGTTCGTTGCCGACCTGTGTATGGGGGAGAGAGAAGGGGAAAGAGAAAGGGAGGTGGGCGTTCCGTGCTCTCACTGACTGAACGCAAGGCAACAATGCAAGCACAGCTACTTTACGTCGGTGTTTCTCTGGACCGCGTGTTAGTGCCAAAGGCAAGACGACCCATTCATGCTGAAACTAGTAATAGCTTCAACGCGACTCCACCACCTATAGAGACCTATTTGTTCATATTTTGGAAAATCGAAACCACGTCCTCTATGCTTTTGAACCTTGATCGTTAAAATATATGTATCCTGTTCTTAATATAAAAATGAATTGATAATGTTATTCCCCGATAACGATGGTAACGTTAGCACTTAATAACGCATTACATTTATTAATTTACAATATTACATTGTTTATCTAAAGATTAATAGCTTTATCTACTCATGTACTCTTTGAAACACGTGAATTCGAATACTAAATTGACAGTTAAGGAAAACACTCAGATTTTTTTTTTATGCCATAGGAGGCAAACGAACTGGTGGGTCACCTGATGTTAAGTGATCACCGCCGTCCATAGACACTTGCAACACCAGGGGAGTTGCAAGTGCGTTGCCAGCCTGTGTTTGGGAGGAGGGTGGGGGGCAGGAAGGGAAGGAGGAAGGGGAAGGTAAGTGGGTCTCCGGCTCTCTCACTGACCGAACGAAACGCAACAATGCAAGCACTGTTACTTCACGTCGGTTTTCTGTGAGAGGGTGGTGCTTCCCCGGACGAGAAACGGATGAGATTAAACAAAAATAGATATCTATACAAATATTATAGGGAGGTAAAGTTTGTGAGTTTGTGACGTTGTAGGGGGTAATCTCAGGAACTAAGGGTCCAATTTGAAAATTTTTTTCAGTGTTATATAGCTCATTTATCGGGGATGGTTATTGGCTACATATCATAACGCTAAGGCCAATAGGAGCGGAGCAGCAATGAAGAATGTTTAAAAATCGGGTTTTTTTTCCACTTGAGAGCTTCCGCTGCGTGTAGCTTTAGCCCAAAGTATCTAATCCACGCGAACGAAGTCGTAGTCCGGTGAAGCTGTTCAGACCTTGCTAGGTCAATAGCGTAGTCAGACCGGACTACTAAGATGAGTGCTTGCGGTACTCAGCCGATTCTATTTGGGCAACTAGCTCAAGGGTGCACGGCACACCTCGACTTGGGCTGTTGCCTGATACGTGCAATTTGCGATCTCTTTTTTTTTCGTGGGTAAATCGCTTATGGATACCCACCCTCCCGGGGGAAAGGATGGGTTATGTCCAGCTTGCACGGACTAAAACCCCACGGTGTACCGACAGACCGTAGTGTTGGGGCGGCAAGGGATCGTGCTGAGCTATTCCCCTTAGATAGCCACCACACGGTCCGCCCGGCGGAAGGTGGCCGCTGGGCTCCTACCTATAGAGAGGCAACTGGATACACACCAGCTGCCTCCCCTCGTCCGCTGGACCTGTGCAATGAGGGGATGAGCCCCCCGACTACATCCCCGCAGGTCCGCCTACAGTGGCAGGAGGAGTTGGGCAAAGCGCCGCCTCCTCCTGCCGGTCCTCCGTCGGCGAAGACGGCCACTAAGGGAATCCGCCTCGCGGGCCCTCTCCGCCGCCTCCTTTTGCGAGATGATTTCCTCGCAAAAGGAGGAGTTGACCTAAGCTAACTATTCATACATATATGAGTTGTTGGAGCTTATATGTCTACCAAGCATACATACCTCCACAACTCTTATATATATTTCGTATCGGATAATTTTCCAAACTATTTCAGTTCGATAAGGGAAAGAAACGAAATCCTTCCTTTCATGTGTAAGCATGTATGCGTGCACGTGCGTGGGGGTGATATGTGTACTTTGTCGCTGTGATGTAAGATTTTATGTCACTGTATCGCGCGAGCAGTGCACTCAAGGGCTCCACGCCGAGGGAACGGACCAAGGCATGAGCCGCTGCCGAGGGGGTTTTTATTTACCCTCGCTGTATTATTGTAGTCATTTGTCGGCTATACTAAGAAATTTATTAAGCAAAATCGTTTAACATGAATATTTATAACGCTACAGCTAACGCCATCTAGTATAGAAAAGTAAACTTAATATCTTCAAACATATCGCCACATAATATCAGTGATGGTATAAATGATAACTATTTACGAAGAAAACAAAAGTATTATCGACCGTATCAACAAAATGATAAGCTCAAGTTATGTAATATAAAACAATTTAAAATGCTGTAGCTAACGCCATCTGTTATAACTTAAAGTAAACTAATGAATCTAATTCTTTCCTTAAAAAAATCGGGATAAATGACTATTATACGTAATAAAAACTTATAATATGACATATTGGTGAATGGGATTACTTTTATAGTACATTCAAAGCAATAATTTTGATTTATACATATCCAAAGACATGATTTAGCTGCGGTACTCATCGCTTCCCTCGATGTAAATTAAGCTTTAAGGATAATTGATAAAAATTGTATATTTAACGTTGTAATAGAGTTATGTATTCATTTTTATTACAATCCGTCTTGTTAATTGAGAGTGATTGAAGGGCATCATCTCAATACATTTATATCAGAGTAGTAAGCTAAAGGAGATATAATGGACAGATAGGTCGCGATTGTTGCACAAAACAAGCGACAGCCCAAGTCGAGGTGTGCCATGCACCCTTAAGTTAGTCGCCCAAACATCCTAAATCGGCTGAGTGCCTTTAGCGCTCGCCTCAATAGTTCGGTGAAGCTGTAAAGACATTTCCAGGTCAACAGCGATTACATTTTGAAAAAAAAAAAGATATAATGGAAGTAACAACTAGATATAACGTTAACTAGTTGTAAAATTGTTACTATTCCTTTGTAATTATTACTGTAATAATAATGTAGGTATGGAATAGCGTTATACACTTTTTATATGCAAAAGTCTTTTACAAAATTTTCCAGCTTTAGGACTTTGAGGAGTTTTCGACAGAGTAAAGCAAGTGTCAAGACTATAGCCATTTCTACTCCGATGTTTACCAATTTGTATTATGCGAAATAGGTACGTAATTAGGCACCACATTAAAAAAAAATGCTGCAGAAGACTGTCATATGAAAGCCTGTTAAGTCGAAATTTAGGGGTGTAAGGGGTATCGAGTAACATCTTAAGATTTGAGACACCCGAGCCAACCTCACCTGCACGTGGTGAATAACGAACGAGGCAATGGCGAAAGCGGGGTGGTAGGGTTTTACAGCCCGACTGGGTCGCAACCACCATGCATATAGCGAAAAAGCCCGTCATAGTGACTCGCTTCTGCGCGTCGCGTTTCGGGATCAGCCTGTGCATATCCAGTACCTGGTAACTTTCGTCATTATGGCCGGCATGACAGCGGCGACCGGCGATGGATAATCTGTCTCTCGGTGGTTGCCGATGTTTTTGGATTATACTATGCTTAACATCAGGCATAGTGCAATCACTATGTCGTGCTTCGATAAAAAAAATTACATAAATAATAGATAGATTTATTATTATTAGAAATCACATACCCCATACTCCAAATAATGGGCACCTTTCGATAACATCGTATCTATATACCCCAGAGCAGACAACCCGGCTTTCCACGGCACGTAACTCCTTTCATGTGCCAAATAGCTGGTCACATCTAAAGCAGTTTTATAGTCCAGCCGACCTGTCAACGCCAGGTTCATAGCGTCGTCCACCATCTGAGCTCTGTTGATAGTGTGAATCTCTTGGAATTGAGTTGGATCTTTGAGAACTTTAATCAGCAGTTCCCAATTCCTCTGATCGTAGTTTACACGATAGAATCCTGTGAGAATTATCCATTTTGATTCCAAATTTAGAAGTAGACAGAAGATGAATCTTACATTTGCACAAATATTAATATAATCCATATGTTATGTGTAACGTAAAACAATACAGTAGAATGGTATGTACATGGACTATACCTCGATAATTGTCAGTTACACTTTGATTTACTAATAAAGTAGAAAATTTGGTAAAAGCAGTTTTGTAAATGCTTCTATAAGTCTTAAAAGGACACTTCATGATTGTTTAATAAATTATTTTTACAAAAAAAAAAAAAACCGACTTCAGTATCAAAAACTTATAAGGCACTGAAAAGTGAAAAATAAATATATTATTGAATTAACCAACAAAATTAACCAAAAATATGAAAATTTGCAATATGGCATCACCTCTGAATATAGCCAATTCAAACAAAAAAAGAAACATTTAAATCGGTTTACATTTGACTGAGATATCGATTAACATACATAAAAAAATACATACAACCGAATATAGTAACCTCCTCCTTTTTCGAAGTCGGTAAAAAAAGAGATTACTACGCCAAATAATTTAGAGGGCTGGTTACGAAGTCGGTGATTTAAACCACCTTATTTTTTCTTGTAGTAATTACGATCACTGTGTGTTATTTAGTCAATTATTATCCTTTCATGTTCCATTACCTACTAATATAACTACCATTCTTCATTCTCTTAATATATACATTTATCATGCATTAGCTTCATTTATTACGAGAAATAGTATTAGAATTTAGCTCCTTCTTTCCTTTCCTTCAATAATTACATTGCTACTGATCCTTTTTTCAAAATGGTCTGTTTTTCTCTTTATTTTAATTCGTGATGTTTTCCCTAACTTTAAAATTTAGTAGTACATTATTACGTACTTTTAAAACAAGACACTAGCAGATGCATCAGTCACGCTTGCTATAAATGAGAAAAAAAAATTAGAGGGCGAAACAAACAAAAGCTATATTAACTATATATTAACATCCAAGTAGGTATACCAGCTTAGTGTTTGTACAATACGTAATTTGTAAAAGGTTAAAGGACAAAAGAAAGTCAATGCATATTATGTTGCTTATCTATTGAATATAATCCTTTACGAGAAGGGAAGTCTTAATCTTGATTGATTAAGACAGATGCATGTGTCTAATTAATTTTGATACTGCGTATCATATTTAGTCGAAGTAATCCCCCAAACAAATTTTTCCACGGATCTTTAACGTTAGCCTTTTTCAGGTTTATTTTAATCCATCAAATATAGCGATGATTTGACGAACATTTTAACACAACCATAGGCTACTTGGTTCTAATTTTGCTTATTAGCTTTTGACATACAGACCAGTATTCTACCTACTTTGACAATATGATCTTCTTATAGCCCTTTTGTGATGCTAGCTTACATTAGAGTTAAGTGAAAAACGCGTGAGATCTCCAGATTCCCTTTCTAAAGGTTAGCGTATTTACCAGCGCAGACCACATCACCATTTAACATCATATGAAATCGCGATCAGACGTTAAATCTATAATATATAAAAAAAAGGTCTCACTGCAGGAAATATCTGAATGAGCTTTTAAAAAAATCACTACCTTACATTCAAGTATTAGTGTGCGACCATGTGTAACAGAACTAATTTTAATGGCTACTCAGGAACACTATTAGAGAGCATTTTAAAGTTTGCAATAGATATTAGATTAGTAAAATAAATTCAAAAGTACATATTTTTAATATTATTACGACAAAGATTATTCGAATGATATAGAGGGAACTAAACCTACCCCTCGCGTTCTATTATCCATCCATTCGAAAGATATTCCAAAACAAATGCATAAGACCAAGATGATTTATGGCCGTACCTCTCTTTGGAAACGGGCCTACAGTCAGCCATGTATATAGAGGTACAGAGGTGGGAATAGTTGAGTTCCCCTCCAAGAAAACTAGCGTTACATAAAATAAACGGGATCATAACCACGGTGAAGTACCAAGTAGGTATATGTTTGTCCCTCCGAACCAGAAGTTTGGATTCTTGCCTATTTGATATGTATTTATTTACAATCTTATATATTACTAGCCTCTGCCCACGACTTCGTTCGCCTACACTAGATAATTTGGGCTACTGCTAACACGCAACGGAAGCTCTCACGAAGAAAAGAGCCCCGATTTTTAAACAATCTTCATTAGTGTTCCGCTCCTATTGTTCATAGCATGATGATATATAGTTTATAACCATCCTCGATAAATGATCTATATGACATTGAAATAATTTTTCAAATCAAACCAATAGTTCCTGAGATTACCCCCTACAACGTCACAACGTCACAAACTCACAACATAACAAACTTTTCCTCTTTATAATATTAATATAGATGTTGAAGTAATTTCAATTACCTGTTTGCTGGATATTTGCTATAAACCAATCATCTTTCTTCAGGGTTAAGTTACCAATTATCGCTTTTTCTACTTTCAGCCACACCTTTGGTCTGGTCGATTCGAAGTCTCTCTCAGAAGAAGTAGTATATGAGACAGGTATCCACCACACCGGTGACTTCTGGGTTTCTGTAGTATCATTTATAAGGACGAAGCGTTCCTGTGGAAGTGTTATTCAAATTACACATTTACGTCTAACTCACGAACGATTTTTGTATACTGTGCACCGCAGTACGACAAGCAGATGTGTGACTCATGGACGTTTTTATATACTGTGCACCGCAGTTCTACAATAAAATGTCTGACTTAAGAACGTTTTTTGTATACAGTACACCAACCACAGTACGACAAGCAGATGTCTGCCTCAGGGACTTTTCTTGTATACTGTGTACCACAGTATAACGACCAGATATCTGACTCAGGGACGTTTCTTGTATACTGTGCACCGCAGTACGACAACTAGATTTCTGACTCAGGAACGTTTTTTTTATACCGTGCACCGTAGTACGGCAATACGATGTCTGACTCAGGGACATTCTCTGTACACTATTGTACACAATGGCTTATGTACGATTTTTGTCCACGGTTTTGACACTTTCAAAACCTTAAAGTGAAATAAAAATAGGTATAGATAGAAATATTATCACGTTCTGTCTAAACATGTCAAAGCATTTAGATTTAACTTGTAGTTACTAGACCATTCATGAAAACAACTTGTTACCTAAACAGTAACAGTACTTAACCTAGTAGTAACCTAAGTATGTAACCTAAACAGTAAGGTTACCTAAACAGTAACAGTACTTAACCTAGTAGTAACCTAAGGTAAATAACCTAAGCAGTACCTAAACAGAAGTACTACAACGTATAACTATATCAAATCGACTACAAAAAGTTAGCGTCTTAACTGAGGTCAATAATTAGTAGGTGCAACGTATAAAGTTTGAGGTTGCACACCTTAACGCACATTAGGAAACGGAAGACAGCAGCGTTATAAATTATGTATTCAGCCGAAGTGCGGTACCATTGAAATTGTTGCCAAGCAGCTAAGCACTTTAAGCGCTAACGGCATTAGTCCGGTTAAGCTGTAAAGGACCATCAAGACCGGTGTTAGTCCGTTCAAAAAAATTAAATGTATTCAGCTTAGAATGACTTCCGCTCTCGCCACGAAGTCTAATAAAACTCTTTAAATCTTAGAACAGTGTGTTTTCACATTACAAATAATAGTACTGTACTTAAAATCCTGTAAAGATTTCACTTATTTTGATATTTGACCGGTGTCATTGAATACTTAAGCTATTATTAGAACTGACTCATTTTTTTCGAACCTTTAAAAAATTTATTAAGGAAAAATTGTTTATTTTTTGTTATGACCGAATTTAAGTTATCAGATTAGAAATTCACCTGGCTGTTTTTTTACGATGTACTTAAACGATAACTTAATCCGCATTTAGATATTGCTCATTCATATTAATTATTGCTCTACAGACGACATTGATTAGAGAAATCGCAAACGGCTTTAGTGCATACAAAGATTCTCTTTATCCCGAAATAATGCAAACCAACCAAATTTTTTTTTATTTTTAGGTTAGGTTAATTGTATAATAAAAGAATTAGAAGGTTTCTTAAAATATTAAGTCTAGCCCATAATCCTGCCGTGTCTATTAAACAAATTGGACGAATATAATATAACCAACCAAATTTTTTTTATTTTTAGGTTAGGTTAATTGTATAATAAAAGAATTAGAAGGTTTCTTAAAATATTAAGTCTAGCCCATAATCCTGCCGTATCTAGTAAACAAATTGAACGAATATAATATTTAAGAGTAATAGATATATACACAGTTATAGTATTTAATCCATTGTTTACAAAAATCAATTTAGCTTTCGAAAAATAAATAGAGGAATACGAATTGATAATACAATATAGGTGTAACCAGTTCTAGCTGAATTTGTTACTCTCGCTCTCTATTCTTACAGCTTGAATAGATAGGGATAGCAACAGGTCTCTATTAGTCATATCCTTCAAATGCTTCTAGGCCGAACCTCTTCGTAATATTCTATAATCTTATACTAACACATTAAAAAAAAAACGAATAAGGAATCGTGTTGCATAGCGACATCTATATATTATCTCTTAAAACCATATACCAGTTTCTGTCGCCAGATGTCACTTTTTACTTTTTTCAATTTACAATATATTTATACATTTATAGTCTGTAACGAGTAATGATAAGTTTTTTATAGTAAAAGATCCATATATTACATATGATACTACGTATTATATAATTATTACAATTAAATTTCTTATTTTAACTCGTTACATACAAATTTAAAATTCTTCTAATTAAACGCTGAAAAATACATTAATGATAACAAACTTAATTAAAAGTGGTTAACAAAAAACTCAAGATTTGTTCTTAAATAGCTATACGGTATAATTCTAGAATATGCTAAAGTTAAAGAGGGAGTTACTTGCTCGGACAATGGCTAGAAGCCACTACTACCAAGTGTTTGTAGGCTATTCAACTCAAGTATTAGTTGTCTGTGATAAAACGTCTTATGGCATGTTAAAATGTCATAGCATTTCAAAAATCGGAACTCATTATAAAATTACTTCAACGGAATCTTCAATTCCGTTATTAAAAATATAAAGGAAAGCAGTAGGTAACATTTCACAGACATCGCTTATCAAACAAATTAAGGGATTAACTAATAGTCCTCTAAAATGCAGCTTAAAGTGTATTTAGATTAGATATATTACTTAATATACGTTAGGTACATAGATCTTACTGGAAAAGGATCATGAAAAAGAAACTTGAAACATTATAAGTGGCGTCATCTATTTAAGTAATTTGTAAGCAAGTTATCTATAAGAGCGACTAGAGGGCCGTAGTTGTATGATACTAATTAAATATTTAATGTAAATACTTTCAACACGACTTACACAGACGTGTTTTCTAATCAAACAACGAGATGGCGCTTTCTTTGAGAAATAAAATCAATATGATATAATTAGAATATTATATGTAGGGTAGGGAAAAGGCAACTATCTCATACGGAGGGCATGTTGAAAAAGTGTCCAGTTCTAAGCACTAAATAATAGTTACAAGACCCTCCAAAATAGCGTTAGCTATAATCTTGTAAAAATGACCTATGGCTATAAGAATACGTAGAATATAATAGAATTTATGTGAACTTCATGTAATACGTTTAATGACTGATAAATTTATAGATAAACTATGGATTTTAGTGATTTTTGAATGTTTACATTTATAAAAATTACTGAAATAAATGAACAACAGTGAATCCTGTTACTAATGTAGCGCCACCCTAAATTAACGTATTAAGATGGAAACTTTTTCATACGTGGAGATGATTTTCTTTACCTTTATACTATACTTTATCTTCTATTCTAGACTCGTACTGTACTCGAGACGTCGGGGAGGACAATTAGACATCCAGCTAATATTTTATTAGATCATCATCATCATTACCTTTATCCCACCTAAGTAGGGTCGGCACAACATGTTTTCTTTTTCCACTCTCTCCTATGAAATGTTATCTCAGTATTCACACCTTTTACACATATATCATTTTTCACACAATCCATCCACACCTTTTTCGGTCTTCCTCTACTCGTATATCCATCCACCATCATACTCAACACTTTTCTAATTATATGGTTTTCATCTCTCCTCATGACATGCCTATACAATGCTACCCTATTACTTCTCATCTTCTCTGTCACTGGTGCTATTTTCAAACCTTCTCTGATATACTCATTCTTAATCTTATCCATTCCAGTCACACCACAAATCCACCTTAACATTCGCATCTCTGCCACATGTAATTTTCTTTCATCCGTCTCTTTCGTAGCCCAACACTCGGATGTATACAGCATGACAGGTCTTATTATAGTTTTATAAACTTTCCCCTTGAGTTTCAAAGGCATTCGTGGGTCACAAGCTACCCCAGACACATTTCGCCATTTCATCCATCCTACATCTATCCTATTCCTCACTTCCTTATCAATGCCACCGTCGTTCTGTATCAGTGAGCCGAGATACTGAAAACTGGTCTGCTCTGGACCTCGGTAGCATCCTCTCCGATAAGAACAATATCATCAACAAACAGCATGCACCAAGGTGTATCGTCCTGTATATCTGATGCTAATGCATCCATAACAAGCAGAAATAAATAAGAGCTTAATACTGACCCCTGGTGTAAACCTACAGACACATTGAAATCATCGGTAACTCCAGCTTCGGACCTAACATGTGTTTTTGCTTGATCCTACATACCACGAATAAGTTGTAGGTACTTCTTAGGTACTCTTTTCTTTTTCAAGGCCCACCACAAAACATCTCGCGGTACTCTATCATATGCCTTTTCCAGATCAACAAACACCATATTTAAATTCTTATGTACACGTCTGTATTTTTCGTATAGTTGCCAAAGTGCAAAGATGGCATCTGTTGTCGCTCGTTCAGGCATAAACCCAAATTTATTTTGAGTCACTTCAGTCTCATTTCTGATTCGTGTCGCTATCACTCTTTCCCAAACCTTCATATGATGTGACATGAGCTTTATTCCTCGATAATTGTTACAGTCCAGCACATCACCCTTATTCTTAAAGATAGGTACTATTATGCTATTGCACCATTCATTTGGGATCACTTCTTCATGTAAGATTTTATAAAAAAATAAAGTCAGCCACATCCATCTATCTACTTTTAAAAACTTCCAATACCTCAATAGGTATGCCATCTGGCCCTGCGGATTTTCCATTTTTTATACCATTCAGATTTTTCTTACTTCTTCCTCACTTATTTCTTGCCAAAGACCTAAATTTAACGGTACAGCTCTAACTCTCCATTCCTGTCATTTTCTTCATTTATTACGAAAGACAAAGAGAACGATATATTAACACGATCTAAACCGACTCTCTCGGTCATCGACCCGAAATGCCAAAGTAAAAGCCAGGTACTGTATTTGAAGACCAATAAGCATCGTCCTACATGACAACGATTTCAATAATACTTAAACTAATTTTCTGGATGATGGAATGTCTAATTGTAACAACACTATATAACAGGTATAACACTTACTTTAGTTGTGTTGTACCATTGGACATAGTATCGCGTTCTAGGGCCCAGATATATCCAAAAGCTTATATTTGAGCATAACGGTAATTTACCATTGTTTATGGATTTAACAATTTTGAGCATTAGGCACAGTGACGTTATTATACCGTGCTATAAAACAATACCGTATATTCGAATATTACTAAGATAAATTCTTAGATCCGAACCCCATTATGTACTAACAAATTTTTCAGAAGCCATGTACGTTTACTATTTTGAATTAGTAACAATATCGGTGGAAGCCTAAAACTGAAAAATGTTCTTGTAGTTACACCGTATGTGGCACCAGATGAAAATGTGCTGGCGTGATTAATATGCTCATAACTTCCTTAGGGAAGAGGCCCACACCGTTGCAGTGCGTCTCACAGGGTGATAGAATTATGATTAATATTACAATAGAAATACATAAACAAACCTGACTCAGAGAGATAACTCCACTCTTATAGTCTCTTGTCACAGTCAATACTGGAAATCCGGTCTGTAAAGTCCAAGAGTCCATCACAACCGCTACGTCAGCATCGAAATCGCCTTTCTTCCTGGCGGCGATCGTGAGTGCGCTCCACAGATCCTGTTGTTCCGCGTTCCCGTACATTTTCGAATTCAAGTAATCCGTTACACCAGAATTGAACACTTCATCTGTAAGGATGTGATTCAACATACGCAGGAGTGCTGATCCTATTGGGCAAATTAAATTATAGCGAATAAAAATAAAAATTAAATAAATTTGTATCAACTTTTTGTTTTAAAGTTATATTAAAGAATCTATAAAGAAGTTGCCCTTTGTTAAGACGTAAATGTTATGCAAACGCCGCATTAAAGAATGCAAATACCTAACAATAATCTAAATTCAATTAATAGTTATAAAGTAACCGATTGTCCATTTTACTTAACCACGGTAGCTTACAAGAGAACGGTGAAACGATAATCTTGATTATATAAATGAAAACAAATACATATATAAGAAATACGTGGTAGATATGAAATCTTAACAAGATAAAACGTTGAAATAAATGATACACATTAAAAATAAACTATATATAGTACTCAGGCCCAAAAATACGTACAGCGCTCGGACCAGAGCAAATATTAGGTACTACAATATACAATGAGAACACCACAACTACATACGCTGTATAATGTTTCGTATCTCATTTACTCGCACGTTAAATCCTATAAGTGTATATGTTTGTCTCTTTTTACTTCACTCACTTCCACTTTTATTTCCTCGAGTTTTAAATCATAATGGGGTTGGAGAAGTTTTTATTTCAATAACAACATTTGTACATAAATGATTACGTCATAATTTTTAACTCCAATAGTCTACGTTTTTAAAATTATTATGCACTATTGCAAATATTTCGTTTAAATGATGACTTTCATAAACTGCATTTGAAAATAAGTCCTCAGTCAGGCTCAGTATAATGTCCAATAACTTTGATTGACTTACTACGTAGTTTTGACCATGTGATAAACTGATAAAAATAAAATAAAAGTTGTCCTCACCTTTCCCGTATGATATTTTATCAAAAATAGCGTCAGTCTCCTCAGAAGCCGTGACATCGACTGAAAGTTGATGAGAAGAGTTGAGTGCATCCAACTGGAAAACGTTATGCACTTGGTCCAGAATACAGATCTCTGTTATGTTCCATGATTTCTCTACCTTCAAAAGACAATAAACAAACTATAAGGGTGCACTTTCTACTTTGAACTTAATATTGGAATTTTTCATACGTACAATCTTCATCAACCTTTTTGATCGCCCCGAGCATAGGCATAAGTTTTAGCTTGCGCCTAGTATCCAGTAAAAGTTTAATAAAAAAGAAAGATAAAATCTTATTCCTAGCATATGATACGCATTTTTAACAAAATTTGTGTTTTGCGTAACTACATTCAGGGCGGTCAAAAAGTTTAACGCGGACTATACCTTAACGAAATGACACATAAATCTTATTTTAAAACATTGAAGGATAATACAAAACTTTTACTGCTTGGACATAAAAATTGGTAACTAAGCCTGCTAAATAGTACAAAATGAAATATAATAATAATTTAAAATATAATTATATACTGTAAAAAAGAAAAGCTACTTGCTTGAAATCGTAAAGGAGTCTACGCTGTAGGCTTATCATGGTGAATCTATAAAGGGGTGGTGATGAGTCATTATCTATTGTAGTATTTTCTTGGCTTGCTACGCTCTTGTAATTAAAAATGATTTAATTAACATTTATTTGTATAATCCGGCCGATTCAAGAATCCTTAAGAGTAAGCTCAAAAGCTTATTTATTGTTATCTCCTACTAAATCGCTCTTAGGAAAAATTGTGAATGTTGTCAAATATGCATTCATATTCTGTGATACACCTAGTGAATATAGTTCTGAAACTATTCTATATTTGATAATTGACGAATTGATTGTTAGAGGATCACAATTAACTATAATTAATTTTAACATGATAGCTAATCCCTGGTCTGTCCGAAACCATAAGAGTATAAGCTTTATATAAACGAAGGTAGACCTTATAACACACTGGTTTTTAGATTGCTAGCAGCATAGATTTTAAAAAGATATCGAATTTATCATATACCGTATAATTTAAAACTATAATTTAAACGATCGGCTAGAGATTTCAAAAACTAATAACTGATCTTGAGATTTTTGTCTTAAAATATCAGCCGAAGTATTAAAATCCACTTCATAATAAACTATATGTATATCCTTATCGCAGATCATAGAGTATATATAAAAGACATCTTTTCCTAACGATTAAAAGTAACTTTGTTTCGAAGCAGATAAACTTACTGCGTCAACAGCGACATATTCGACGTAAGTGGCGAAGCCTTCATTTAGCCACAAATCTCGCCACCACGACGGCGTTACCAAGTTACCGAACCATTGGTGTGCGATCTCATGAGCCACAACAGTGGCCACGTGTACCTTGTCAGTCGTCGCTGATACTCCATTCTCATATAACATTGCTATTTCTCTACAAACAATATCAGTCAATTAGTAAAATTCTTATAATTTATTTTCCTAATATAAAAATATTAAATACAGAATTATAAGAGAATCGAAAAGGTATACAGCCTCAATATTTACAAATTAAATGATTGTCAATGTCAATCATTGTTATTAATTATAATTTTCATCAGTCTAGAATAGATGGCGATTTAAATTAGTTTATTGACAGAAAACTGTAGGACTAACTGTTATAGACATGTCATAGATGGCGCGACGTTTTAATTTTGAATTTATTTATTCATTTTAATTCAACTAGGCAACTGAGCCATAGCAACGCGTAGCAGAGTCAGTTAGTGAGTAAATAAATATTTCAGAATCTATTCAATTCCAACGTTGCTTTTCATGGTGATACAGCCTTTTAATTAAGCAGTGATAGCCTAATCGATAGCGTGTTCAGACACCAGATCGATTGACATAGTCTACATTTGAGTGGGTGAAGGAAAACAAACAGGGTGAAATCATAGCATTGTGGGTTTTCCTAAGGTTGTCTGAATATACCACCCTAAAGTAGACCAAGCATCTGCTGGTATGTTTCGGAAACTTGATAGCCAATAACCCTAAGTTAAATATATTTACCAGCTAAACCTCATCGTCATTTAATATCAGATGGAATTGTGGCTAAGTATATAAATAAGTATAAAAAAGGTAACTAAATTTAAAAAATAGTTTGTTCACAATAATCCTATTATTTATTTCTTGCTAGATCAATTAAACGTAACAACTGACAATAGTAAAGGAAACAAAGGCTTTGATAAATGTAGAAGGCGGCCATTTCTAATAAAACATTCCCCTAAGCGCAGTACCATTTATCACGTTATCGTTCTAAATTTTCTTTTCGTCTAGTTCCAGTAGGGTTGTTTTAATATTGTTTGTCAATTAGTCACCGTGTACATTTTACAGTCAAATGTTCTCTTTTAATACGTGCCTTGGGATCGTGGATATTTATTGAGCTAAATTCAAATTTATAAGACTGTGTTTTATTTCATACTTAATATTACATAAGACACTTTGCAAAAGTTAATATGATTAAGAATAAGAGCTTCCATATGGCATTTAAAACGGATACTTGACTGCAATTACTTTTGGACAATACTGGATATAGAGGCATAATAGAATGTATTCTCCAATTGCACAAGATAAGTATGTAATCATAACATCATCCAAAATTGGTGAAATCAGATGTTTTTAATCTACAGTTCGGTATTTCACATTACATAGTTTACTACAATAACACTTATGCTGTTTGTTTCAGCATTAGTCGATAGTTCAAGTTTAAAACAAGAATACAAAAATGCTGCTATTGTTTAGTAATAAAACAATGGATATTGAACAAATATATGATACGTTATGTATGGTTAAAACTACTGTCCTTACGGTTGTCTGTGACTATAAAAAAATTACCTGAAAGTGAGAAGACCCCAATTTTCCATAGCACCGTTCTTGAAATCCGGTAAAGCGATCATGTCAATCTTAGGTAATGGAAACTTGATTTTATAATAATCTTCCAAGAACCTGAGTACCTTTGGACCAATCTCGAGGGCGAAGGTAGCTGATGGCAGAGCTTCCTGCCGTGCCCATACAGAGAAGTTATTCTCTGTCATATTATGGAAGTCAGTAACAGTAAACGCTACTAAATATGTAGACATCGGCAAAGATTCGGAGAAATGGTCCCACTCGTAATCTATTAAAGTCGCGCTGCAAGTAATAACTTATTTAGTTAAATATAAAATTATTTTCCATTGTAATCTAAATAGTAATAACATTATCTCTGTTTAACCGTCTGTATTTCTATATATTATATTGATGTGACTTCTTCGTTGCAATTGCTAACAGCCAATTGACATTTATTCCATGTCTGTATTGGCTTGGCTATAGTATTTACTGTAAATGTAGACCCTTAATACAAAAGTAGGTATTATAAAAGCAAGAATGATGAAGATCTGTGATCTTAGCTTAGTAAGATTCGTGTTGTTGCATCTAAGGAAATAGTGGAAGCTGAGGTTAGGCCACTTTGACAGCTTTCAGTTTGTTGCCAAGCGGTTTAACATCGTGAGCTCTTGCATTAGCCCGATGAAGCTGTGAAAGCCCATCAGACCAGTAGCGTATAGTCAGTTAAAAAAAGGATCTATGGTAATTCACTTCAAAACTATAGAAAGTAATCTCACTTACAGAGATAAATAAACAAAAATGATAAAAAAAAAAAAACATTAATAATGGCACTCTATTTGTAATAAGGAGTATCTTCTTAGAAAAGGCAAAATAACAGAATCATACAATGATTAATGAGTAAGGCTTATAATTTATAAGATTAGATTAATATTCACGATTTCCAACAACACTTACTGTGGTTCTCTCCGTTGTATGTCCATATTGGATAATGAAGACATGTTAGTAGGCCTCGCAATACTAATCGTAAATCGAGCCTTTAGGGCAGGCTCGTCCCAGCACGGAAAGGCTCTTCTAGCATCCATTGCCTGGAACTGGGTCACTGCTATCCATCTAAAAACATAATACACAATCATGATAAGATAGTTTTAATTGTACTACAAGTGCACTCTTTTGTGTGTTACTCGTTTTATATTAAGCCCAGTGTTCGTTCTATCACCCAATCATTGTGGGTTCACCATATCTATAATGTTCCAAGAAAATATTAATCAAACAAATTTAACTCTTGATAAGAATTTTATAGCCAAAGGTATTCATTTTTTTGCTGACAAAGGTATGGTACTATTTCCAAGCTAGTATGTTGCCACAACTCTTTAACATTGAGTTCTCCAAGTGGAACTTGAAATACATTTAAGCAAGTCGGCATAGCGACAACAGATGATGGATTATAGGTTTCTTTGTGATCTTTGGTTTGTCATTGTATTAAAGAAAAATACACGACATAAAGAGAGTTAAATCCCAACGGCGGTGTTCAAACGTTACCTGCAGGCAATTCACTATGCGTTTCTCAGTCGAATTACAGTTCATAACTAGTGAATCCAAAATAACTCTGTATCACCACTTATCGATACTAGCAATATAATAAAGCTGAAAAGTTTGCTAAAACGCGTTAACCTCAAGACCTACTGGTTTGATTTAAAAAATATTTCATTGTTAGCCTATTATCGAGGAAGGCTATCATCATTAGGATAAATAGGAAAGGAGTACTAATGAAGAATGTTTCATAATCGGGATTTTTATATTTTTGAGAGCTTTTGCTGCGTGTTGACTCTAGCCCAAAGTAATTATTCCACGCGAACGAAGTCGCAGGCAGAAACTAGTATGCTATAATTTCATTGAAACTAACTAGATAATAAAAATATAATTAAGATTTATATATGTAGTCTCTGCTATAAGGTAATTTACTTGCCAAACTATAAGCAAAATGTAGTTAACCTTTGCCTGATCACTTCGTAATATTTAATACTATAACCGATTTTTAAAATACTCTCAAGTTTAGAGAAATGTGCAATATTATATCATAGATGTCCAGCATCATACATACGCAGCAAATATAATCAGTATTCTATGAATGTATTTATAGCGGACGTGTTCCGTGTAATATACGACCTCCCATAGTAGAATATTAAATAATAGTCTATTGTTGCATGACTAAAATTACTTTTGAATGTGCCCGTTACATCAGTAGTTACATTTGCAACAAGTATCTTCACGGAAACTAAAGGAATGAATAAATTATATATTTTATTTTAAAATGTTCCATTAGAATAATATACATTTCGAAATGTACGAGTATGTATATGCAGTAATTTTCCTATTCACCTTCTTCATAGTACACGTAACAGACAGTATGGAAACTACCTATAAATGTTCGCACCGGCACACACACATACGCATTGACGAGACCTCTAAACGGATTTCGCGGTGCTGTCCATAAAATTCCTTTCAAAAATTCTCGTCGCGTGTTTTGTGTGTGTGTGCCGTTTTCGAGCGTATGTTCGTAGTTTTCGTACTGTCTCTTATATGTATATATACTACGCCTACTTGCTGTAATAGAACAATAAACTTTATGTAGGTTGTTAGGATCAAAATGACCATATTAATAATCATATATCGGATTCAGCCAGAATATTGAGGATTGTGAATTATACCACTTTATAAATAGTAAATCAAACCAAGTACTTAATCACAGAATACTGGTTTTAAGAGTAGAAAATCTTAATGACGTACCAATAGAAAGCTAAAAGTAATATTATTTAAAAAATAAAATTAATGAGCATTAACTCACCTCTTTACACCTTTGTATTCATACGAGCTTCTGTAAAATCCATGAAGGTTATCATTCAATATTCCGGTGTACGTTATATTTAGCACATATTGCTTCCCCACTTGTAAAGCCTCAGCTATTGATAGTATATGGAAATGCCTCAATGGCTCCTCTGTTCTTCTTGTTATTATAATTGCCTTACCATCCTCTTTTCCATACAACTTCACTTCATGTAAGACTAGTTCTACGCCGTGGAACACAACTTGATCAGTCTCACTGACAACGGTTAGCACCACACTAACTTCACCGTCAAAGGTAAAATTACCTTCGTAAATGTACGGGGTAATTTTTAGATGATATCTCTCTGGCTTTACATTACCCGGTAAACGCAGTTCCAATGGAGATGGTACTGCCAGTGGTTCTGGGGTTGTTGTTTCTAATGGTATAACACTTTTGCTTCGTTCAGTTGTTAACGGTAAAACGAAGAGTTTTGATTGGTCGCAACGACACAATTCGTATTTCGTGACGTTCGCAAAATGGTCGGTTCTTGGGCATGCGGCGTAGTTGTAGACTAGGAGTGAAGCGGTAACAAGAATTAAAGCGAAGATAACCAGGATCACAAACGCGAGCGGTTTGGATAGATGAATACCGCGGTTGGTCTTCGTTGAATAATCAGTTGTTGTGACGTCCATTATATGTAGAGGCTCATGAACTTGGGTCATCAGTTCACCATTAACTCGGCCTGTATATAAAAAAAATAAAGTTGATTAAAATTGGTTTTTTTGATCATCAAAAACAACGGATATAACTTAACCCTAGGACTACATTTTGTAACTATGTATAGATAAAAGTTAGTCAATTATACAAACAGCATATACCGGACAAGAGGCAATATAATTTACAGACGAATGTCTGTGACAAACAGTAGGTAGCTTTGAAAAATAAATAATTATCACATAAAATTAAAAGATTCCAAATCAAATGCAGGCGCTTATTTAATTAACCCATAATATCAAGCGGGGAATTAAACAAATTTATCTCTTGAACAAACATTTGAAATTGTTATTAAACTTTGACCCAAATAAACGGCAAACCCATCCGATCTGTCTGTCGGTTGCATCATAAACGGTTTTATGTATTTACTTGCATCTACGACTCACTCTTGTATGTCTAACTAAATACTAATATGTGTGGTACAAAATATGAGAGGGTCGCGTTTTGATATCGTAATCTTTTTATATGAAAGTGCTTTACATTTTATTACGTTATGTTAAATGTCGATATGATCAAAGTCTAATATAAAAATGAATAGCTTCCTTTTTTTATCTCATAGGAGGCAAACAAACACACGGGTCACCTCACGTTAAGTGATCACTGCCGTCCATAGACACTAGCAACACCAGGGGAGTTGGAAGTGCGTTGCCAGCCTGTTTTGGGGATAAGGAGAAAGCGTGGAGAAGGAGGAAGGGGGGAGGGAGGAAATGTGGGCCTCCGGTGTACTCACTGATCGATCGAAACGCAACAATGCAAGCATTTATATTTGGTTGGTTTTCTGTGAGAGAGTGCTACTACCCCGAGCGAGCCGACCCATTCATGTTGAAAGCAATAATAGTTTCAGCATGGCTTTATCTACTGCGCTGCAGTCAAAACTCATTCATAAATGCCTAAAGACAAATTTTTGATTAAAGGAAATCAAAACATCTAGGCAAGCTTAGACAATATTTTACAACCATGAGACATAACGTCAAAAATATTAGCATGACATAATAGCTATATGACAAAGAAATTATTATTTAGCGAACAACTAACAAATAGAGTAACTGTGTCCACGTTTAGAGACAACATAAAACTTGTCTAACGTCACCTAGTGAAAAGTTAACATAAGAAAGAGATAAAACCTTAACAAACCATTGATAAGGGTTTTTTCTTTCATGAACGAATGGAATTAGTTTACTTGGACAGGCTAGCAGTTTACTATACAGATTATTCAAAACACAGAATATTAAATAAAACTATATTGGCGAAATTATATCAGAAATAATCGGCGCAAATATTGTAAATAATAAAATAGAACAAAATTATAAGTCTAAAATAATCTGAGGCTATAAAAACTTGAGTACAGCGAAAATTATTTATTAGAGATTGTATTCGATTAATTAAACTTCGGTAATCCGTTAATACAAATTCGCTCAGTTCTTGCAACTTGCACCACATCCTAATGCGACAGTGATCATTTGTACAGATTTTAATCAGAGCTCACATGTATTTGTTTGTGGGAGGAATAGGGGCGAATAAAACAGTTATATGTTTTTTTTTTATTAGTGATTATCATCTCAATTGTATTTTTATTGTTCTGTATTGTACTAATAGAATATGGTGGTATTTTTAGAAAGATCAGAAGTCGACGGGTGAATCTAATCTCTCCGAGTTATCATATCATTATTTTTTCTAATAATCAAAAAGCAATTATTTCTATAAATTTATACTAATATCATAATACTGAAGAGTTTTTCGCGTGAACGCGCTAATCTCAAGAACTACTGGTCCGATTTGAAAAAAAAAATCAGTAAAGGATATCATTTATATTTATATATGTATGTATATTCAAAGATATTTCCGAGTGTACTGCGTGGGAGGAGCGGCGCCGCATTCTGGCTGCGGCGGTAGGTGGTGATATCTAGCGGTAGAATGTATGGAATATTATGGCCTCTTTCGGCGACGAGGTTGTCTCGCAGAAGGAGGCGGCAGAGAGGGCCCGTGAGCAAGACCCTTATAGTGGCCGTCTCCGCCAAAAAAGGAAAGGCAGGATGAGGCGCCAGTTTGACCGCCTCCTCCCACCGTAACCGGGCAAGGAAGATGGGTTGGGGGCCCATCTTTCCATTGCAAAGGTCCGGCAGATGGAGGAGACGGCCCGTGTGTACACGGTTGTCTCCTAAGTAGACGGGGCCCGGTGGGCATCGCTTTGGCTGTTGGGCCAACCGCTGGGGCGGCACGATAAAGTCTATAAGAGATCTCGTGCCGCCCCAATCATAGCGGAAGACGTACACCGTGGGGTTTTAGTCCGTGCGAGTCGTACATAACCCACCCTCTCCTCCGGGATAGTGGTGTATCCATAAGGGATTTACCCACGTAAAAAAAAGATTGGTCGTGAATCGCACGATTAGTTACAATATAAAACTGAATACCAATACAATATATATAATGTAATACAATAGTTAGTAGACCGGTGAAGCTGTAGGTCAATAGCGTAATCGGATCGTGAAAAAAATAAAATATAATACATTTTAGCATCAGCTAGTGGCAAGATATAATAAAATTAAATTAAGCCTGAGACTTCGTCTTTGGACTAACGGTAACACGCAGCGGAAGCTCACAAAAGAAAAAAAAAACAGATTTTATTGCCCAGCTCCTGTTAGTCTTAGCTTGATGATGCCTATAGCCTATAGCCTTCTTCGATAAATGAGCTATGTAACATTGA